>JAVYIG010018464.1:0-19632 GCA_035222895.1 Strongylocentrotus droebachiensis | reverse complement strand
GGATTCAAACCTACTTTTGTTTCATACATTTCGTCATCAATAACAACTGCAGCCACAACATCACCACGTATTGACATGTTTCCTCACAGCCAATCAAATGCAATGATTTCAATACATTTTTATCAATTTTGGACTTTGTTATTTATAATAAGCTTATGAAACTGGAACTAAATTTAGGTGATACATCATACTGTACATATTATGTAGCTATTATACATTTGTAGTTGGCACAGGTTTATATGTAGTACTCACTCATACATCAATTCATGGATGCTCACCTATAGTAGCTAGAGCTTACATGGAGATTAAATGTGAGAGGAACTGTATTCTATTTTTTGTTTTAAATTTCAGGAACACAACATAAAACGATAACATATATAAACGATGAAAGTATACAAAAATGATGATAATAATAACAATTAAAAAAACAAAGGAACACAAACAACAACCGATGCCTGGGGACTGTGCAAAAGAAATATAAATGTCTGTTTACGGGCTCTCAACATTGGTTGTTGTTTTTTGTTTAATGCTATCCCCCCTCCCACCCAAAAAAAAGGTTTTTAAAAAAATGGAGCCCCATAAGTTGACCTACAAAAGTAACATATATATGAGTGTGTACACTTTAGCAGGGTTACACATTTCTGTTGTCTATAACTGTTGCAATTTGGATTATGCATCACCCCATGTCATATAAAATATGGTTTTGAGTCTTCATTATGCTACCAAATTACAATCAGGTAATTAATAATATTGGCAAAATGATATGGTAAATTAAATCCTGCTTCTACTGATTATGGTGTTCATTTCAAGCTATTGCATCAGTGACAGAGTCCAACACAGGTTTGGGTCTATATTAAAGTGCACCCTAACCAACGTCTCAACATCAACACATATTTGGTGTGAGACATATCGAGGCTAGGAGGGGTTGAATGAATGGAACAAGAGGGGGCTCGATCGATCACCCCTCCTCTCTTTGATGTACTAAAGGGCCTTGCATGGGAGGGGTCAAAGCTAAAGACTGAAGAGGGTGAACCTCTGTTTCAGAATATCAACTGACTCATCGAGTCTCTACCAAGTCGAAGGGAAGGAAGCGCTAATTTAGGTCAGGGTGGTTTAAAGCGAGTTCTATTCCTTCTATGGGCACGTAGGTGTCTACACTCTCTTCATTTCGTCTACATGGGTGAACCAAGATGTGTTTAAGTCTGTACGTTATGCATAAGGTGTGTAGATGATTTGCCTTGTTTTGGCACGCCTGATATATAGGGTGTGTATCCGCAGTCAAACATGTACATGTACCAGCAAGTTTAGTTCATGTCTCACCAATTATACTATACAGTGGGTCTCATAAAAAAAGAAACCAGGTTTCATGGCAGGAATTTTCTATCATAATCATTTTCCTTGATGAGATCTACATTACTTGTATGAAAAGCTCTGTTTCTCTTCTTCCATTTGCTTATTATTCACAATTCACCTATGACTGAATTAAAACAATAAAAAAAACTGCTACCAGAATTTAATTTGCACCCACAAATTGCAACTTCGGGTTAGTAAGCCTAATAATTGTTTAAGAAGATAAAAAAACATCAGATAAAATTCAAAACGTTTTCTTTCATATGTTACCTCAGGCGTTAAAAAATGAATAATGTATGCCAGAGACCAAGTGAAATGAAAAAACGCTTGATTTCTGTCCTACATGTAATTAGTGGATAGTTGAGTTAGTAGCCATTTAGCTTTCCTGACCTAGCATGAATTATGAATAATAAGTTGTACAGCAAATGAAAGAGAAGAAGCAGAGCTTTTCAAACATATATATATCTCATTAAGAAATTTATTCATAAGGATAGAAAATTTCTGCCATGAAATCCAGTTTTGTCTTTTCTTGGACACAATGTATTATTATACATGAACATGTAGATGGGATGAAATCAAACATGAAATCTACTTTTATTATTATTTATTTTTTAAATGAAGGGTTAGGCAGGGTTTGACAAAGCCTATACATGTATGTATACTGACTCTTAAAAGTTTCAGACCCTCTTCCATAAAGTTTTTAGTAGAAGCTCTTTGTTAGGATATGATGAATATTCATTGTCAGATGTCCTATCAACATTAATCTCATTTGCCCACAAATACTTTTAATTCATTTTCACCGTGGCTGATGTCAAATATTATGTTTAGTCACGATTGGAAAATTGAGTGTGCAATATTACACCACTTTCACTGCGAGTTGTCAAGTGTACTATCAGTTTCTGGAAGAAATTAATTACATTTTTTGTGTCATATATAGAAGAATGTCAATAAAGGAAATATTATTGTATAAGGAATTGTTTTGGAAAGGAAATACATCCTGTTTTAGTGGGGATTGAAAGTAATTGAGAATGGATGATAATCAACAAGATCATTAATCAAATTCCAGCATCACATTTCAAAAGTAGCCATGCACATATTTATTGTAATGGCAAAAAAGACACATACTGCATGAAAGTTAATGACACAAGTTCATACTCATGAATTTCAATCCAACCTTGGACACAGGAGAAAGAAAGAAAAAAAAAACAATCAGAAAGGAAAGAAGGAGGAAGAAGAGGAGGAAGGAGGAAGAAGAGGAGGAGGCAGAAAAGAAGAGGATGAGGAAGAAGAAGAATGAGAAGAAGAAGAAGAAGAAGAAGAAGAAGAAGAAGAAGAATGAGAAGAAGAAGAAGAAGAAGAAGAAGAAGAAGAAGAAGAAGAAGAAGAAGAAGAAGAAGAAGAAGAAGAAGAATGAGAAGAAGAAGAAGAAGAAGAAGAAGAAGAAGAATGAGAAGAAGAAGAAGAAGAAGAAGAAGAAGAAGAAGAAGAAGAAGAAGAAGAAGAAGAAGAAGAAGAAGAAGAATGAGAAGAAGAAGAAGAAGAAGAAGAAGAAGAAGAATGAGAAGAAGAAGAAGAAGAAGAAGAAGAAGAAGAAGAAGAAGAAGAAGAAGAAGAAGAAGAATGAGAAGAAGAAGAAGAAGAAGAAGAAGAAGAAGAAGAATGAGAAGAAGAAGAAGAAGAAGAAGAAGAAGAAGAAGAAGAAGAAGAAGAAGAATGAGAAGAAGAAGAAGAAGAAGAAGAAGAAGAAGAAGAAGAAGAAGAAGAAGAAGAAGAAGAAGAAGAATGAGAAGAAGAAGAAGAAGAAGAAGAAGAAGAAGAAGAAGAAGAAGAAGAAGAAGAAGAAGAAGAAAGAGGAGAAGAGGAAGAAGAAAATAAAAACAAAGTAGTAAATAAGAAAAAGGAGAGCTACAACAAAGAAAAGCTTTTACCGACATATATACAAAAATACAAGTGCACACGCTCATATTGATTGGAAAATGTATGTATCAAGATCAAATTACCATCCAATTATTTAATATTAGCAGGACCAAATCCAGGCTTCAAGCATGGCAATCCTTATATATTTGACAATAATAAAATATATCATTATGAATCTCTTTCCTGCAAGCATTGATATATTACATGAATGAGGAAATAACTAATAATTTAACTGTCTAAATAGACTTTGATACCAAGGTAAATATTATTCTAAAATGTTTGCCTCATAAATCATGTTTCTCTTCCTTCCTTATTCCTGTCCAATTTCACATTCTTCAATTTGTACCCACAATATCTGGTCTCAAAAGATCCCCTTTCAAAGCATTTTACAGACATTTTAATATGCTTCTTATTATTTGAAGAAAAAACACTTGAAGATGCATCTCATGTTTCTTACCAATATCAGATGTTGACAGGATGTAAAGCTCATTTCTATGTACTATGAAGCATTTTATAGCAAATATTAAAGCAATTTATGTCAAATTAGTTAATTTTTTTTGCTGCAACCTTTGCTTTAGACATAAATTGGACAAGGTATAGAGCATAGAAGATGGCCAGCAGAAGTACACCATGTTGACTTATACATGTGAGTAATTCCATAAATTAGGGACCCACTTTGTGACATTTTGGTGTCCCGCTTACATAAGGAACCCACATATATCTGTGGCTCTGAGTAAAGACTTAAATAGTGGAGTGAGATTGTAAAGTGATTTCCAAGCATAATATTGCATCTTCATACCTAGAATCACTTAACAATCATACTCCACTATTTAAGTCTTTACTCAGAGCCAGAAATATGTGTGGGTTCCTTTAATTTATGTAAGCAGGACACCAAAAATGTCACAAAGTGGGTCCCTAATTTATAGAATTACTCATGTATGCGTAGCTGTTGGTTGCTTGAAAAATCTTTCATCTATGAAGATAAAGCTGATGACAAAGGGATGAGCGGCAGCCATTTTGTTTCAGAAGGGAAGTTAGCTTTCCAGCAGCATTCGATTCAAATGATGCAAGCATGCCATCATAGAGGAGGCCTGCAAATGTACACCATAATGACTCATACATGTATGTGTAGCTGTTGGTTGCTTGAAAACCTTTTCAAGTGAAGATAAAGCTGATGACATAGGGATGAGCGGCGGCCATTTTGTTTCAGAAGGGAAGGTTTCCAGCAGGCAGCATACGATTCAAATGATGCAAGCTAGCATGCCATCCAGTGCGTCCACACGGGCTGGAAAATTGATAGAAAGATTGAAACGACACACACCTCCCTTACCTGGTAGGATTTCAAAGAGGTACTTCCCCGGTTCTTCGGCCGTGTAGGTGTGCTTCTTGAGGACGTTGCCATGCAGCGGGATGTAGCCCAGGGCGCGGACATCGTCCTCCTTGGCATAGTAGTACATGAAGTCACCAGCCACCTATGAAGCACGCAAAAAAAAAAAAAAAGACATGCAAAGCTACATAATACTCGTTATTGTATGAGAGACTGGCTAACGTATTCCTCCCCTTGTGTCAAATGTTCTGTTCCTCGGATAGGAAGTTAAATGGAGGCCCCGTGTAGAGGAGAGTCACCGCCTTTGCATGTTACTAAGAACCCACTGCGCTATCCCTATAAGAGTAGGGGGAGACCCCGGTCTAGGGGTCCACCTGCACACCCCAGTATACCAGTATATCCAGATGGACCTTGTGGAAGATGAGCCCACCGCTGCCACCATGAGTTTGACGGTCTTAGTAACGGTAGATAACTCAGGACAGAGTCGTCAGTCTGGTTTGTTATGGTAGACATGTTGTTTATTCAACTACCACAGATACCGGATATTCGGATATCGCATATCATAACATCTACTACTACTACTACTACTACTACTACCTTGAAATATCTCCGTTGCCACAAACGGAATGCTAGTAGTCTAGTAACGGTAGAAAACTCAGGATAATATAGAGTTGGCAGTCTGGTTTGTTATGGTAGACATGTTGTTTATTCAACTACGACGGATACCGGATATTCGGATATCGCATATCGTAACATCTACTACTACTACTACTACTACTACTACTACTACTACTACTACTACTACCTTGAAGTATCTCCGTTGCCAGGAGCGGAATGCTCCACCCTGCTTCTTGAGCCATCCCCGATGGATGACGTCTTCATCCTGAATGTTGATGATGCGGTCCGTCATCCTCCGGTTGGAAACATGGACGTCATTCTGAGTCGGAAGAGGAGGGGGAGGAGATGAAAGATAAAGTTACAGGTAGACGAAACTGACGATTGTTTGCTTTAAAGCAATATTAATTTAGAACTTAAAGATTGCTAGACATGAATAAATATAAGTGGTCTTTAACCCACCAACAAGATATGATTTGATTTTGGAATATAACAAGCATTTTTGTTGTATTATCATATGCCTATATCCTAAAGATCCCAACCAGTATTTCACACATTTGGGGAAAATGTTCATTGCATTTGTAGATGTAGTGCATTGAATATAGAGTGAATAACAAAGGCCTGTATGATACCAAATATGATCTACATCCAAGTAGTTATGTAAATATTACAATAACGTGACAATTACATTTCATTTTCTTGATTGTTGAGGCCTGAGGGGTACATTATTTTTCTTGCAATATACAAAGTGCTCAACCAAACTTGCAATTCACCATAAGACCATTGAAACACAGGTTTGCCAGAGCAGATTAAGCAGAGCAAGAAATTAGGAAAAAAAAGCAAATTTGTATCAATCATTTTTACAGGGTATACAGCACTTCCATGTAGTAAGAGTGTAACTTCCATACATAAATAACTGGATTAGTACCATTCCTTCAATATTAGTGCCTTTCATATACCGGTACTACAGCTTTTCATCCTTTCAATGTAATATAATGCCTTGTTTCCTTCTTTTTTCTACTCAAATCTTGTGCACGAATATTAGACCGAATGAACCAAGTGGTCATTAGACGAAATGCTAATTAGACGTGGTGTCTATTAGACAAGTTGGCAAGTGGACAAAGTGGGTAATAGATGAACTGATTTCTAGACCTTATGGATAGTAGATGAAATGGGCATTAGAAAAACTGGAAATTAGACTAACTGGTTTAGAGTAAATGAATAATAGACTGAAATGGGAAGTTGACATATTGAGATACGGCCTAATGAAAATTAGACCAAATGGCTATTAGTCTAAACAGTCATTGGACAAAATGGTTATTAGACCATGTGGATAGCAGATGGGCTGGGTCTAGACTAATTGGGTAATAGATGAACAAACTTGTAGACCAAATAGAAATGCACCTGGAAATTCCATTTTCACTCAAGAAAAATAACACTACTTCATAAAAACCCATAAATTTCTTCCCAGCACTAAGGATTCAAGACAGAATAGCTTTAAACAAACGATTACATTTTCATAATCCTGGAACATCCAAAGCGTCTGTCTATATTGAGAGTCCTATGGTATCGTGCCAGAAAAAGTCAGTAGCCTGTTTTTATTACCAGAAAGCATAACAATATGCAACAGACTGAGAATAACACAATATAAATGTGGCTAGCTCGCACCAGGGGGAAAAGGGTGATGGTTGATGCTCTCCATAATATTTAAGTCCAACTTAGTGTTAAGTTCGACTTGGGATCTTTGTGAAACACCCCCCTGGTCTGAGTTTACCTTTTTTATTTTGTATAGTTGAATGACCTGTGATTCTGTTTTATGCAAATATTATTTTTAATGTACCATGTAATACTTGACATAAAAGAAACAAGATTTGTAATCATATGCACTGTATGTTGACAATTTATGTATTACTATATTTACTAGCTCCACAAACAAGTATGTATCATGTGGTTATCAATTATTTATGTGATATGTTCCAAATGTTTAAAAATGTTTGTTATGACCAGTGAAATCACTTTATACCAAAAAAAAGCACAGAAAATATGTTTTCTTACTATTTTAACTCTGAAATATATATATTTTCATCTAACATTGTTTTAAAAATATCCTTAGGCTATATTTTTTGCCTATTTCCTTTTTATTCCATAAGAAAATAGAGAAAAAATAGTTTTGTGGGAAACACCATAAAAATGTAGAGAAAATAGCAATTTTTTTTCTTCGTGTGAAAATCGGCCAGATAGGCAATACATTGAATTGGACTATTTTCTCATAAAATGTTGGATACATCTTTAAAAACTGGGTGGTACTTTAAGGGTTAAGTTGACACATGTCATTGTGCTCAATAAGAAAGCTTGTAATAAACCAACATAAAATTATTAAAAATAACATTTCAAATATCTTTTTATTGCTTTATTTTCCCAGCGGAAGGAGATCAAACCAAAAACTCAACTTCCTGACCAACTTTACTTGAAATGCTCTAAAATTAGACCATATCCAATGTTGCCTTCTTCAGAACATCACCCCAAAATTATATATATTTTAGGAAACATGATGTAAACACAAAAATAGAACATTGTTCTCAACATTCAGTTAGATTCTTCTTTGTTGGTTTCCAGCACTTTCCTAATATACATGTCTGGGACTTAATCCATTTTGTACCCTAAATTTAGCTGAATGCCAGATACTGATCACTTTATAAATAACAACTCTCAGATAGATTATCCCTCATGACATTCTAGAAACGGGGTATCCTAACTATATTTAGGAAGACACTTTATGCAAAGTCAGATAACTCTGTTGAAGTTCAAAAGAAGCGTTTAATTGCCATTTTTTCCTTACATATTTGTCACAGTAATAGCTGTGGTTTTCCGAATTATCTCACATTCCAGTGTTTCATCAGAAGTTGCTAGCAATAAACACGACAAAAAAACAAATCAATAAAACCATCTCTGGAGCGTGGTTTTTAGATGGCGGCAGAAACTTCACTGTTTTTTCCAGTGCTTGCTCTCAAAACACAAATGAATCATTAAGTATTCATTCACATAATTAATTCTCCTCAGTTCTGTGCTAATGCATTCAGGGCAGCAACAAATTATGATGCATTCTCACAAATCATCAAATAAACAAACTTATCAAACGCTGTTGGTTTTAAAAAAGAAGATATTTTTAGAATGGTTTTGGGCTCTTTGAATGGGCCAAAATTTCAAGAATCTCAGGTATCTTCTTCAAGTGTACAAAAACTAAACATGCACTTACACTTTCAGATTTAGACCCAAACAAAACTGTAAACGGGGAACTGTTTAGTGAATCAAGGCAGCTGATATATATGCTTAAATTATTTAATTCTCTCATGAAACTCCAAATTGTGAACGAGCACCTCTCATCATGAATTTTTGGAATATGTTTTGAGATACAGACAGCTGCCAAAATAACTCTGTGCCATAAGCTGTATAGTATCGGCCAAATTTATCCCAAGGTTGCCATGAAAGACTGTGGTCCACGCCCCGACTTAGTCAGAGGATGACAACATGTATTTTCATCACAAGAGCCTTATTTTGCTTTCATGTGCAGCGCAAAGAAAAGCATGTCTAGACAAGGAGGTAAATATTCCATCTTTCAAATGATTCTATCTTTAAAATGAGAGTAAATAAATGTGAGTAAGTCAACATTCATGTGAGTGACCATCCAGTTGAACCAAATAGAACTTTTAGACCATTTTATTCAGTTTGGTTTTCATCCTAAAAAGGACTAAACCAATTTGATCTTAGATGTGTTTCTTATTACAATTAGTAAATTACGGAATCACATGTTCCATTTTGCAAAACATGCTCATTAATTAGTTATTCAAGAAAAACCACAATTAAAAATACCTTATTTATCACGTTATACTTCACGTTTTTTGGCCCAAATTTTCATTTTAATAATATATCTAAGCTTGAAACTGTGTTTTATTATTCACTTACTTATGAGCTGTAAAACAATTTCCATCATGAATTTTAGTTTATACAATTGTGGCACAATCTAATGTAGTCGTAGGAAATCTTTAAAGTTTAGTTTCAACATTTCTGAGAACATTTTTCCTATATTGACCACTACATGTAGCTAAATAATATTCCATCCCTTATCACTTCATATGCAATCCCTTTGATAGTACATTTGGTTTCAGTTACATTATTAAACCAGATCAAGTCCATGCAGTTAATGATAACATGAATTGTTCACAAATGTATGTTAAACTCTTTCAATTAAGCATAATGCAAACAGTTTGTCATTAAAAGTAAATATATAAGAATACTGACTTGTAAAAAAAATTAGACACTTCCTCCCAAAATATCTATGTTTTCATTTAAACTGGACTCTACAAACCTTCAAAATTAGTTTCTATCTCGCAAAAGCAGCCTGTGTTTAATTAATGTGAATTAATAATTTATAAATGGAACATGCATATAATACCAGATAATCACAAGACACACATATGAGCCAGCCTGAACATTGATTTTCATTGCCCTCTACAATGTTAGATGAATAACTAGTACAACAGATGTTGGTTGGAAACTGTTGAAGAATCTTGAAATGATGCTTTTAATACACACACAAATAAGACATCCTGTACATTCAGAATTCTTTGTAAGTACGAAAGGTTTGCTAATTGGTTCAAGTGGTTCAGATTGGTTTCATTCTGTAAATTACTAAATAACAAGTGAAAGAAATTAGTTCAAGTCATGAAAGTTTGTTGCAATGACAATGGCTGTCCTGCACAAAGTTTCATGTTGTGGTTTTGTCAAGTGTTACAGTATAGGAACAATACAACACTTAAAGAGATACTGAAAACAAGGGAAAGGGTTCTGGGGGTGTTTCACAAAGATCCTAAGTTGACCTTAACTCAAGTTGGACGTAAACATTATGGAGAGCCATTTGTAGCCATAAAAAAACATATTCAAAAGGAACACTTTTTTAGACTGTTCATAAATTCCACATCAAGAACTTGAAATCTCCTTAATAATTGAAAATATAAATGATTTGAATCAACATATGCCTTTTGAAATAACTTTAAAATAGTTTCCGAAGATGCTAACAGCTTTCAATAATTGTTAAGTCCAACTAAGAGATAAGTTCAACTTAGAATCTAAAGTTGTGAAACACCCCCTGGATGAACAGAAGGTAAGGGTAACAGAAACACAGATGGAAAGGGTAAAAAAATATTGGCAAAAACCACAGAAGTCCAATTCCATTTTTCCTCAGCCAGGAATATTGCCATGGCAACTGCTCTGGCCAGGAAATGAACATGCAGCCCAGACAACACACAAGTAACAACTAGACATCACAGTGAAGACAAGTATTAGTTTTGAGGAACTTTGACAGCCTGCATGTAGGCCAATACGCAAGTAGATTTGCTGCAGTGAAATGCGAAATCACATTATGAGTAAACAGAAGCGACAGCACTTGAAAAAGACTGAAAGTTCATCACCCATATCAGCTGCTGCTTAGGAGCAAGAAAGGCATTAATTCATGTATTTAACTCACAATCCAAAAGCCTTTAACGAAAGCAGCTGAAGGGTTAATTGCAATATCCTATTTGGCTAGTATAGAAATCTTGTTTAGCTTGTCACTGTCATGTTTGCAGTTTGCACAGTATTAGGTGATGCTCAAAATGATTAAAAGTGTGTTTACTTTTTTTTCTCAATTATTAGCCTTTTTGACAATTTTCGACAATGATCAATGCCTTTTTTCCTCTCAACAGATGATGATCTACACTACAGAGTACAGGGGGGGGGGGGGTGTTTCACAAAGATCCGAAGTTGAACTTATCTCTAACTTGGACTTAACAATTATGGAAAGCTGTTAGTATCTTTGAAAATATTTTGTAAAAGTCATTTTAAAAGGCATAAAATATTGGTTCAAATCATTCATATTTTCTATAATCAAGGAGACTTTATGTTCTTGATGTGTAATTTATGAAAAGTCTTAAATACTTCAATTTTTGCTTTTGAATATATTTTACCTAACGGCTATACAAATGGCTTTCCATAATGTTTAAGTCCAACTTAGAGTTAAATCCGACTTAGGATCTTTGTGAAATGCCACCATGACATACTATACAAAAGTTAGTAACATCACCATGGCACCAACTAAAGAGAAACAAATAAAGGGTTTATGGATGTACAGTATGGTTTGCTCTGAGTCAAAAGGGCATTAACTGTGTTATTTTTAAGTTATTAACACCTTTCTAACTCAAAAAAGACCATACATATAATACAGTTAGTAACAGTCACTGCACAATAGTTTCTACAGAAAAGAGCTGAAGGTTAAAGCTAGGGGAGAGAAATATAGATACATCATTTCAAGTTAAATGTACCTCTAGAAAAAGTTAGTATCATGACAGGAACACTAAAGCAACAGAAACTATGCTAAAACAAGGCAACGATTCAGAAATATAGAAAAGAAATGTGAAGGAAAAATCCCAGTTACCTCTGGATCAAGATAAAACATAACGTGCGAAGAAAGCTGACCGGGTCGTGTAATCTAAGCGAAGATGACGCAAATCTAAACTCTTCAAAACTCCAGATAAAATTCCTGTTTGGCAACTGTGTCAAAAGTAGATTTGATGAACCATTACACATGTGTTGATTATACACGAAACTCGTTCTGAGGCAATGAAAGCTTATATCAGGGAACAAAATGAATAAGTATACAAAAAGCACAACCTCTACACAGTGTATACATACATACACTATACATAAAGATTATAACTACACACTTGAAAGATAAGTTTTGGCAAGTGTTACAAGTAATAAATAAACGTCTTCCTCCAGATATTTGACTTCTCCTGTACATGTATACCAGCCAAGCGTACTTATGTACAGCCCACAATCACAGCCCACCAAAGGCACATGACGATTCCTCCATAGGTTATGTCAATTTTATCTTGACGCAGGAAGCGGGACATAATTAACGGGGCCAAAACCCTTTCGATTCATAAACACTTTCATTCAAGCATAACAAACAGTGTCAGATGTTTTGAAGTTTTGAGCATTGGTGTACTGATCAGTATCACCTACCGGTACTCAGAGATACTTGTACATGTGTACTAGAAAATATCTAAGAGTCCTCAAGAAATATGAATGTATCTATCTTGTTTCATTCTTGCACAATTAATGACGGTGTCAAGTTCAGTTCAAAGTAGATGTAGAAAATAGAACCATACAAGTATTCATACACACAGTAGCAGACCATGTTGACATAAGCTGAAATTACATAATTGGATAAAAACTACGGTATTAAATTAAAAGTTTTAGATAGGAATGGTCAACTTTAAGAAAAAAGTGCAATTGGATATGACTTGAAAATGTTTGTGGAGATATATAAAGTAATCTACATCCTTTAGATAACATACCTTAATACATTCACAGGCCTTTGATATGAGTACTTTTCATGTTCATGAAATTCAAATTAAGGCAAATGTACACTGTACATACTAAAGGAAGATGTGTGAACCATGTCATAGACATGGAAGCAATCAAACTAAAGGTCAAATCTATATTGGATGTGTCATATAGCACCACAATTTTTGTTTTTAATTGTGCAAATAAATGCAAGAACTGCTATTAAACCTATAAAGATAACTTTAGATGTTACTGTTACAGGGGAAACACATGACCACAGCTAATGTGTTAGGCCAGACTATAGGTCCTATAGGACATTCACTATTAAACACAGACAGGAAGTATAGATCCACGATTTCCTGGACAATTGTTCACGAGAGACCTTGAAACTTAGGTAAACTGTGTGGACAGCTGCATCATCACTGCTGCAAACTTCACAAAAATTAAGTTCTTTAACTAAACCTTTGATAATTTACGTGTTGCAGAGAAGTCAATTTTATTGCAACATCTAACCCCCTGTCCACACACAACATTTTCCGTGACTAATCATGATTAGCTATACCGTTTCGCGATAGTGATACCGTTTCGCGATAGTTTTACGACCAAAATTGTAGGTGTGGACGCTCACTAACGATACGTCGTATAACGAAACTAGTCTAACGAAACGCAGGTTTGGGCATCGTTTCGAACTGAAACTCAATAAAGAATCACGCCTAATCACGGAAATGCTGTGTGTGGACAGGGGGACCCCCTGGGGGAGTGTAACTAGTGTAACTAACTGGGCGGGGCTTAACGTGACCTCGAGCGAAATGAGACCAGACCTCTTATCACTATCGCGAAACTCTATAAAGAATCACGGAAAATGTTGTGTGTGGACAGGGGGCATTTTATACGATGATTCTTTAGTGACGACGTTTCTTGTGTGTGGACATCCTGGAATTTATACGATGATTCTTTATACGACGTATCGTTATAGAGTTTCGCGATAAATTGTTTTGTGTGTGGACACGCTGTCTGTTGAATACGTGTAGTGTACATATTTCAACATCTTCCAGAGAACTAATTAGCCCTCAACAGATCAGTCATCGATCATGATGTGGCTTCAGAAAATCGTAGGAGTATAATTCCATTGCCTTTATGACTTCAAAAATAACGTAAGTTCAGGCAGATTAATTGGGTTGTACAATTGAGTTAATTTATTATCATTACATTTCCACATAAAATATTTGCATAATAAAAACGTTGTAAGTCTGCGTCACTGCTTTTATTTCCCTTCTAGACAATACGTAATCAAGCCACATTACATGGTGTTAATGCAGAACCAGCTCATGACTTCAAGTTGTGATGATTGGTCAACCCACAAATATTGCTGAAGTGTAGGTTAACAAAATCAATATTGCACACCACAACAGTACCTATACATTCCTATTAATGTTTTACAATGGAAGACCACTACTTATTGGTGAATGGGCTACCCTGACAAAAGATTAGAAATAAATAAATGAATAACTAAATATGATTTTTTATTTGTAAAGAGTACATGAATATTATTTACCAAATGCTGCAAAAATGTATGTCCTTCCTCCTGTGCTTATTCCTCCTCAAGACAATACCAATCAATTAAGCCAACTGATTAATGCAGAATTAGCTCAGGTCTTCACAGCTAGCACAAGAAACGGACACCCCGAACGTGTCCATCCAATCAAGAGATAGCTAACCATACCAAGGCTTTCATATGATAATGACTGTACACTGGGGTATCAAAACTGATGAACAGGTGCGACGTGACTGATCATCGTGATAACAAAAGCTTTAAAGAACAATTATATGTTTCCTTCAGGATGTATACTCCACAACAACAAACAAACCTTTTGAAAATTGGCCTCAGACAGGCTCAGAGATGGAAGGAAACCAGAAGTGGACAAGAAGTTTCGGTCCGGTCCGACTGGTTATCACAGAAGCTTGATAAAAGCATGATTGATAATACAGGCAAGGTACTTAACGCTCACATACATGTATGTATTCACAGGCAACATCCATTATCAATCCAATAGCAAGTAGTATGTTATCTTGCTCATAACAACGAGAATGTTGACTGAGCACAGCTTACCAGGTTTTCGTTGTATGAACTAGACTCTGTTATTTACTGATAGTTTACTATTCACCGATAGTTTAACAATCAAGCGAACTTCGGTGAATACACACAAATTCTTTTCTGTTTGAAAGCATTGTCCCTGCTGGTTTATACAATAGCTCAAATTCGTGAGTATATCAGGTACTTTTAGGTTTAAAGATATCATTATTGCAAAATCTATCCAAAAAAATGAACCACAAGGATATCAGAGAGTAAATCATCCATTACCGGGGTAGATAACAGTTCATTGAAGCAAGGAGGAGAGGGGTAGTAGATGAAACAATCGGGGGTGGGATAAAAAAGGGGAAACCCCAAACCCTTTGTATCCCAACATATCTCTTAGCTTCACCTCCATCAAAAATCCTCATGCCCTGACAACAATACAATCGTTCTCCTTATTTGGGCATTTTCACTTCCTTGTAGCTTTCAGTATTCAATAGCATGAGTTTAGAGGCAATGTATTTGCAGTTTATAGTAATTGTGCACTGATCCTACAAGGGAGAATGGGGTGGGGTGGACTGGGACGGGGAGAAGTGGGACACCCCATCTAACTCAAAAAGTAATTTACATTTTTATAAATTTGTTTAAACTTTGAATCCTACATAGATTCAATATTCTCAAACACATAAATCTTCAGCTGTACCACGATTTTTGGTTTGATAATCACTCCTATTTTTAATGATTTTCCCCCCTTTCTTCAGCATTCAGTGTCAATGCGACTAAAAACAGGTTGTAAAAGATCGGTCTGGAGGAAAAAATAGTGGGCCTACCATGCCTATTATTATTTCATCACAAGTCTTTTATCGCGCTGTGGATTTTATAGGTCACTGGAACACAATGGGTATTAATCAAAATAATAATAATATATGTCCATTATGGAAGCTTTATGAGGCGCATCAGCTTATACAAAGCATAACTTTGCTGCTTTATTATCACATAAGCCGTGTTCATATGATGGCAATTTTGGTTGGCGTAAAGATGCGGAAGCTGGGTTTAGGTCGACTAGTGCGGGAACCACCACCACTTCTGGAGGTTACGCTGAGTAAGACTGGGTCGGTGGAAGCTAGCCGTGTTATCTTACTCGTGGCATGTTGGTCCGAGTAAGAGCGTATGGACAAACTAATGGTGTAAATCAATATTTAAGGAATATTTATTGCTGCAGGGAAAAACTTACCCAGAATAGGAAGCCACGTCTGAACATGGCTATAGAATTTAAAGCAGGATGTATAGTCTCTAAATAATCTATTTTTCTAACAGGATCACAATTGCAACTAAGAGCAAACAATCAATGCAAGTGCAATTTCAGTACCATATATATGTATACATCCCAAGGAAATCCTGTTTGGATCTCATGCCTGTAATACCTCACTGTCATGTTCACAATCTCAATAGGTGACGCTGAAGGCTACCTGGGGTATTTGAATTTGACTTAGGTTGGTTATTCTTTTAAGTAGTTGCAATCAAAGGCATATTCAGGGTAAAATGTAAATACAAGTACATGTAGATAATAGGGACTTTTAGATTCACACAAAGATAATGTGGATTGCTACGATCAACGTCCTTTTAATGCACTGCCTTGAATGGACGTCACACATATCAGTCCACGCAAATCTAAAAGTCCCTAATTTCCTTTTTGCTCCCTTAAAATACAAAATGCTTGTTAGATCTATATATAAAAGAAATCAACAAAGGAAGAAATGAATAGAACTTGAGACTTAAAATGTGTTTGTTGATGAACCTTCTCAATAAAAATGTTATTGAATCACTGTCAACTATGTACCTGTGAGGCTGTGAATACTATGCACGTATCAGCTGTCAAAGTAGGCCTGTCCTCATTAGCTCGAGATTGCCAAACATCCTGCTATTTTAACTATCCCGATCGCAAATTATCCAGTTAATTTGTGTCTTCATCATCCCACACTTGCAATTAGCAGGATATTTGGTTGAGATCGTCATCCCCAAGATATCTTGGGCTAGTTTGCAAATTTATCCCGCTATTTGTCTGGTTTGTCCTCACCAGCCCGAAGACTCGCACTATGTGCGAATGCAGACCAAAATATCTCGAGCTCGAGTTTTGAGTTTCGAGGTCGAGTCTTAAGCTGATGAAGACGCGATTAGTAACTTCGGGCTTATTTCCTAAATCAGAAATAGCGGGCTATTTGGCAATCTTGAGCTGATGAAGACATACCCATTGAGCCATCGTCGTGTCTGTCTGCCTAGGTGCCTCGATGACTCAGAGTCTTGATGTACATGTAAATGGGGCCAGACTTTATACAAGTACATGCATGCTACTGGTCCACAGATTGATCTCAGGACTTTTTCCCTGCTTAGAGGTCATGTGGAGGGGAAGGGGGAGGGAGAGGGTGAGTTGGGGTCACATGAAGGGAAGGGGGCAAGGAGGGGTAATGTGGGGTCAAATGAAGGGGAAGTAGGGGGAGAGGGGAGGTCAAGTTTAAAAAATTTGGTCTGACTTTCAGAAGGAAATAGTTTAGCCTATTTTTACCTTTCAAAATAAAAATGATGTTAAATTCCAGGAGCAAAATGACCTCTTTAATATCTCTGTGACTACAAAACAATCCACCGATCAAACTGCAGATTTGAGATTTGCATGGACTTATTTATCTCAAATTTAAAACATTCAAACTCTCTTTATAACATTAGCCCAATCTTAACTTTCAAACTGTCGTCATTCTATAAATCTTATTTTTCTGCTCTCATACCAATGAAATTATTTCATTGGTTGCATTGCCCTTTAATGTTAAAAACATCTCCATCAACATGATCTCCCCCAATTGCTACAAGGTGAGGATGGTGCAATCCACACACAAAAAAAAAATTGCCCAGGTTTTATATATATTTTGGACTTTATGGATCACTCCCATTTGCAGCAGGTAGGGGACAGATTCACTGTATCCTCTCTTTCCCATCTTTTCTATTCCATATTTTCTACCCATGCACACATGCTCTTGTGATTGACAGCTGCTGTCCATCACACCAATTAAACCACTGATAGAGGATGATCTCACAAGACAGAGGATCATATAAATAGACCAATTTTAATACCGAGGCCCCAAGAACACCTCACCCTCTCCTAATTGTCCCTGATGACAACGTTGAAGTCTTTCAAGCATAAATAGCGAGCATTCCCTGACAGCGACCTTCACATTTTGATTCCATTAAAGGTAATGCAAAGCTTTGGGAAATTTTGAAAAATTGGATGGATAGTAATTCTTTAAAATTTTCGAGAAATTGAATAATCAAAAGTTTACCGGTGCTCCCGGTAAATTTCAAATATTTCAAATAGTGCCTATAAGGCCATTCAATGGTAGCTGCCACCATAGAAAATCTCAGAATATGTGACCCGGCACCACAAAACCACCAAAAAGTCGCAAAAAATTATTTTCCTGATTTCATCTGATTATGAAAGAAGAAGTTCTCCTCATTAAAATGGTATATTACTTGTCCAAATTGAAGCTTCCTAACCCTTTCAATTTAGTGAATGAAAAGAGCTGGTGAGGGAGTTACTGGTATTAAATTGTGAGAAAGAGAGCTTTAAAGTTTGGGGCTATTCAAGCATGCGGAGCAAGCAAACCACAGGGAAATCAATAGAAGGGTGAATCAAAAGGCCATAGCAACCACTATGAAGAGATTTTCAGATTAGGCTGAAATCTGGCCTGATGGTCAAACATAGTCTGTTCATTATGTTTCTGAGGTTTCAATGTGTGGACTTAAGTCTTTCAAAAGTTACTGTTGTAAATGTATAGAGTTGTAATTGGACAGATTAAGTGAACTGCAACATAGTGCCGAGACACCTGCACTAGACAATGCCTATTCATGGTGGACCCGGAGTCTTTTTGTTCCCCCTTACATAACACTGCTTGTCACCTATCTTGTTTTGTATACATCTGGGCAATTATTTGTAACCACATTATCAGGAATTCTCTCGTCGCTGTCTTGCCCGAAGTGTTCAGTAAGCAAAGCTGTAAGGTTGGCCTGATCCCCCGCAGCTAGCCCCCGCATCATCGCTTCGTTTGACCGCCCGAGCTACCCGGGCATCTGCGTTGGTGCACCCCGGTACCATCCCACGGCTCTGCTCACGTACAAAACCTGGCATTGTAACGACGTTGTAGACTTTCTCGCAACTTGTCACTCTCAAATGTATAAAATATAATAATGTTCTTACTCTTGATCAACAAATTCTGGATATGTTTTTACAATCAAGCTACTCGAAGTCGTTAACGGAGAATATAAGACGAACGCAAATCTGGAACTCGGATGTGAAAGCGGATACAAACAAAATGGCGCGCCGCACTGATTGCTATAACGGACCAATCACAGCCCGCGTAGCACGACCCGTTAGCAACGACCGACCATTTCCGGACTACGATAATTTCGCTCGGGAAAAGTGATCAAATTTTGGAAGAGACCGAAGGCTGTGCGAAAAAAACTGGTCTAGAAAAACCGTTTAAAACACATCTTCTACTATGTTTTAAACTTCCAAATTTTGATACTAGGTACAGAAAAGACCACTCTTTCAGAAAATGCAAAAAAACAAAAATCTATTTTTTTCACCTAAATTGACATTTTAGCTGATTACGGAGAATCGCTGGTTGCGACTTTTTGTTGGTTTTGTGGTGCCGGGTCACATATGCACTTCTGATATATAACGGGAATAGCAAATCGGTCGATTGTAGTCAAGAAACATTTTTTTATGCCAAAGTAATATCAGTCTTGAGAGGGAGCTATACAACATTAATGAGTTTATTATTTACAATTTCATCACTTTAGACTCGGTTTCAACCGCGACTACGATCATTGAATATTGCAAAATTGCATAGGCCTATACATGTTTCCAATAGTTGATTTGAGCCAAATTCATAACCCCATACCAAAACTTTGTATTACC
>JAVYIG010018463.1:0-19633 GCA_035222895.1 Strongylocentrotus droebachiensis | reverse complement strand
CATTTTAAAACTTATCCTATCCATTCCGAGGGAAAGAAGGTAATAGGACAATAAAGAATATGTATTTTTCAAAGTTTGGCAAGTCCAGTTTTAAATGTCCACGAGTGTCCACTTCTTTAATAATCAATCTAATATCACACGAATTGTCATAATTTGGGGTTCATTGCTCCTCTAACTGGTCTTAAGTCACGATACTTTTCCTAAAACTACACTCTGGGCCAGTAGCGTACGCAGGTTTTTTCGAGGGAGGGGGTTAAAATTTGAAAATCGCGCCGAAAATTTTCCAACGACTCAGGGGGGGGGGGGGGGGGGGGGGGGGTAAGAGCTCTTTAAAAAAAAAATTGTCCCGGACGTTTGAAAATTTGGCCGACCGATATTTCGTTCAGTTAAGGGGGGGGGGGGTTAGGTCACTTTTTTTGGTCACCCTTTGGCACACACACACACACACACACAAATTGAGGGGGTCGGGGGGGGGGGGGGTTCCTCCAAAACACACACATTAAAAAAATAAATTGAAGGTGGTTCGACCCCCCCCCCCCCCCCATTAGTCCATCTGTAGTAGGGTCCATGGTTGATTGAATATTAAAAATGATCCTATAAATATAAAATTGAATGTGAATATGAATGTTTGTATTCAATACCATGATCATGTTCTAATTGCATTAAATTTCTTGTCTCTGAATTAATCTCATTCAGGAGCAGCGCCAATGCCGGGGTGCTGTCAGACATCGCATTGGGTGTTGGAACAATCGTAGTAGGAGCCGTTGCAGCACCTGTAGTGCTTACTGCTGCCGGCTTTACAACGGCTGGTATTGCTGCTGGCTCATGTGCTGCGGGAATGATGTCAACCGCCGCCACCACTGGGTATGGCGCGAGTGTGGTCGCTGGGCTCCAATCTGCTGGAGCAGTCGGTTATGTTGCACCAACTGTGGGAGGGGTGGCTGCTGTCGTTGCAAAGGCTTTTTATGATAATTAGAAGTTAATCAAACCGTCATTTTAGCCAATTCAATTTAATTTTGCACACTGTACTCTACGACGATCTTCCCGTTGTACCCTAATCTTAAAAGTTAACCTCTCATGTAGATATATCTCTATGTTAGAACATTGCAGTTTCCATTTCATTGATTTGTCTGCTTTCTGTTTCAAAAAAGTTGTATCTGCTGTACATGTATTCTCAACTGTTTTCATTAACTGTATTAATATGTAAAGCGTCAACAATTATTATGAGCCACACTAATATTATCTTAATTATCGTTATTGTAATTATTATTATTATCATCATCATCATGATTTTGAAATAATAATTCGCATTTTGCACAATAGCTTCAAGAAACTTTGACTTATCTAACTTACATAATGACAAAGCCCCGAACCGTCGAGGGAACGGACTAGCAGATAAAAACTCTCCGACAAGCAAAACAACTTAAGAGACAACAAACATATATAGTTAGCACATCGTAACTCTAGTTTTATGCCAGATTTGATTTGGATGGGGAAATGATTCAGAACCCTGCTCCTGAATCCTCCTAGTTGAACCAGAAACATTTTGAAAAATGAATATAATTAAGGCGTGTAGATATTCCACTTTCATTGTTCCATAATTAGAGTGCACAATATTCTTGTTAAATGAAACTTAAAGGCTTCTATTAGTTTTTAATACTATACTTGTGTTCAACCCAACTTCATTTTGAAGTGATATCGTAGTCTTAAGTTACTCCTTTTGTCATGCGTGATGACTAATAAATTTAGAGAAGAAGAAAAAAAAATTGGTTTGATGATGTTCCTATATATTGGGGCTATGGTGTATATTAAGGAAAACACACCAAACAATTTCTGCATTTTTTTTTTCAGATCGCGGAGAAGATCAAAGAATATTATTGTACAGGGGCACCGCCTTATAGAGCACCAGAGTTGAGCAAAATATTGTTGAATATGTTAAGTATTGGCTGAGATATGACCATCTGAATACATAGATTGCCAATGGGAACTCAGTGTTATATTGCTCTGGTTCATAATGTTATGAACCAGATAACACTGAGTTCCCATATGCAATCTATTTATTCAGATGGTCATATCTCAGCCAATATTTAACATATTCAATTGAGAAATTGAGAAATTCCAATGTTTGATGACGTCACGCTTCACCACTCTATAGGGTGACTAAAGTCAACACTTATTTAGTGCATGTATGGTGTCATACTCCGTCCTCAAATGGCGCTGGAATGAACTTATTTGCTCTGAAAACATTTGCCTCTATGTCTGATTCCCTCACCCCCTTCTCTCTCTCTCTCTCTTTCTCTCTCACTCTCTCTCTCACTCTCACTCTCACTCTCTCTCTCCCTCTCTCTCTTTCTCTTTCTCTCATGCTGTTTTCAACTAATTATCTTTTCGACCCCTATGTCATGAGGGCATGACTTACAGTATATATTCTTAATAAATTATCTAGTGTGCGACAGAAAGACCCATTTAAGATGAGGAAAGAGAGGGGGTGATGGAGAGAGAGAGAGAGAGAGAGAGAGAGAGAGAGAAAATAGAAAGAGACAGAGAAAGAGGGGGTATTTGGGGCCGGCATAACAAGACGTTAGGGATGTCGCAATTAGCAAGGTGAAAATTGATCAACAGAGAGAAGACAGACAGAGATAGAGGTACAGAGTTAGAGATGGGGGGGGGGGGGGGGAGGGGAGAGCGAGAAAGATAGAGGGGGAGGAAGGGGAGACCGAGAAAGAGAGAGGGGAGACAGAGAGCTGTGTATACAAATGGATATCACTCACAACTAAATATCAAATAACAAAAACTATTTTTTTCTCTTTTTCTTCAATCTAATGATTTTATTTGGCACATATTATAGCATCGTTGTTTTTCATATAAACTGTAAGCAGAGATAAAAGCACAATAAATGCATTTAATGTTGTTCTACCAACATGCACGTCAGAAAGTTACCAAAGAATACGTTCCTGTTGAGTTGATTTGAATCCATTCCAAATTATAAATTATATTTGCAGGTGAATCGTAAAATATTATTTGCTTGCCTTGGTTCTACGTCGAGAAACTATTTTTCATTAGAGTGCCATTTTCGATTGTTATTTAAATTCACTGTAGTGCTTTTCTTTTTCAAATGTTGAGTTTTATTTTTCAATTCAATTCAATTCTTTATTCAACCAGTATAAAACAATTTATAATGAAAATATACAATATAGGCCTAATGGTTAGGACCCCTTAGAAGCAGAAATCTGCTTGTAATCGGGGCGCTGTAACAAACAATAACAAGATAATTAACATAAATTAATAATAAAAATTAAAGACTTGCATAATACAAGTACGCACATTAGCACATACACAACAACACACACACACGCCACGCGCGCGCTCACACACACAAACACACCCCCACACACACACACACGTCCATAAAGAAGGTTACACAGAAAGAATAGAAAGGAGCGAAAAAGGGAAAGAAAGAGATAGATGTGAAAGAGAAGTCTACTCAATCATGGATACCATTCTTTGAAAAATACCCTTTTTGTACATTGATTTAAATCTGCTAATTGTAGAACTGGATCTTAGGTCATGATTCAAGGAATTCCATTCCCGTACCCCAACAAATTATATATAATTATACAGTGAAAATGAACGACAAATATTGGGTGATATAAGTTTTGACTTTGACGAGTGGGGTAATTGTGAATAGAAGAATTTGTTTGGAATATTTTAATAAAAACAGATGGTAACAGCTTAATATGAAATTTAAACATAAATATTCATGTATTAAATTTTATCAAATCATATATAGGAATAATTTTCAGTTTCATAAATACAAGTACAAGGCCCGCCCCCCCCCCAACTCAGTGTTATTTAGGGTACGCACAGGGGCGTAGACAACGGGGGGATGAGGGGGATGCATCCCCCACCTCACAAGGTGGGGGGGGGGGGGGTGGCATGTACAATCATCCCCCCAGGTTTTGGGGAATGATATTTGCTTACTTTATAAGTCATAATGATGATAATAATAGTAATAATAATAATGATAACAATTATAATATTAATAATAATAATAATTATGATGATGATAATAATAATCCTTATCATTATTGTAATTGTGTTTATTGTTAGCCTCATTCACACGGTGAAAGCAAATTCTAAAACAGAATAGAAAATGAATGTGATACAACAGTATACATAATAATTCGTGACAGAGAGTACCATACTACTATCTTTATAACAAGTATTATTCAAACAAACATATATAATTATGTATAATCATGAATTGTTCAACTTCATGCTCCCACTATATGACTATTGTTACACTAATACTGATATCAGGACTGACTGGTATACATTAGTTTGTTGTTAAGCTTGCAGCAGCTACATCTTTTCTGTATTGTTAACTATTTATTTATTTTTGTTTTATTTAAGATGCACTTTGTTTTGTATTCATTTAAAGTATGTTGATTGATGCATGAAGACATAAGTTTGAAATGTTTAAAGAAGTTTGTTTCATGTAAAGCGCAGTGTGAATTTACCCTGTCTTGAAATGCGAGATAAAAGGAACCTATTAGTATTAGCATTATTATTTGTATTATTATTATTATTATTATTATTATTATTATTATTATTATTATTATTATTATTATTATTATTATTATTATTATTATTATTATTATTATTATTATTATTATTATTATTATTACTATTATTATTATAAGACTGAGATCAAATAGAAGTAAATAATGCCCTAATTTGAAACGATGCAATGCCGTTATGGTTCCGATTTCTTCACAAACTTACAAAGCAGTATTGTTACTCCATGGATCATAGTGATACTGTTTATGTTTTTTGTATCTGTATGTTAATGAGCCGCCAGCCAATATCCATCTGTGGATACTATGCCTGTTTCTTTGAGGTAAAAAAAAGCATAGTATGTACGTATTCATTATGCTTTATAATGAACAGACATATTGTTCAAAGTTTAATCCTTATTTGTTTGTTGTTTATGTGTTCTATTCACAAATGGCCACAGAGGCTGTTTTCATTCATAACCACATACCCCTATCAAGACAACAAAGACTATACCTGCGTGTACACAGTTGACATTGTTTTTTTTTTTAAGAGGTGTAACAGCAAAATTCAGAGATAAATAAATACGTAGTGTGGTTCAATATGCAATACTAGGGACTTTTAGAAATGCACGTCAAGAGCTTTGACTGCAACGTGTGACGTCATTTTAAGGCACTGCGCCTGCGTCACGTGGTCTCAGTCGGCGATCGAGAATGCGTCAACCTTGATTTTCCTAAATCTAGTACATGCAATACATACATACATATTGACATTTATAAAGCGCATTTACATGCTGAAATGTGTAGAACAGGTGTCACATGCACCTGTTCTACACATATTTACATATTAGCAGTGAAGGGATGTTCTTTTGTTGAGGGTAGAATGAGGAATGTCCTCTTTCTTTGTCCGTGATGTTTATTGTGTTACTTCCTGCATGCATATCGTCGAGTGCAATCTAAAAGATTTCTAATTGTAGCCAACATGGGCAGTTAAGTACGTTGACACGCATGATCAGTCGGCGTTCGTCGTGTTCTCGTTCACTCATTCTAAAAGTCCCTACTAGGGACTTTTAGAAATGCACGTCAAGAGCTTTGACTGCAACGTGTGACGTCATTTTAAGGCACTGCGCCTGCGTCACGTGGTCTCAGTCGGCGATCGAGAATGCGTCAACCTTGATTTTCCTAAATCTAGTACATGCAATACATACATACATATTGACATTTATAAAGCGCATTTACATGCTGAACTGTGTAGAACGGGTGTCACATGCACCTGTTCTACACATATTTACATATTAGCAGTGAAGGGATGTTCTTTTGTTGAGGGTAGAATGAGGAATGTCCTCTTTCTTTGTCCGTGATGTTTATTGTGTTACTTCCTGCATGCATATCGTCGAGTGCAATCTAAAAGATTTCTAATTGTAGCCAACATGGGCAGTTAAGTACGTTGACACGCATGATCAGTCGGCGTTCGTCGTGTTCTCGTTCACTCATTCTAAAAGTCCCTACTATGTGTCAGTCCATTCTGTATTCGTATGCCACGGTGTGTAGATCTTGTCGATGTATGTCTGTCCATTCAAGGCGTAGTATGTGTGTGTGTGTGTGTGTGTGTGTGTGCGTGTGAGTATGCGTGTGTGTGTGTGTGTGAGTATGTGTGTGTGTGCGTGCACGCTTGTGTGTGTTATTTTACCTCATTAAGTATGCATCAGATTGCACGATTTCAAGTTCAAAATTGCAAAAGCTCCCTACCGTGGGAGGGGGGACACCCCCCTCCCACACCCTCCCCCCGCTCGGTCGCTTCGTTCCCTCGCTCGGGCGCTTCGCGCCCTCACTAGCGTTGGCAGCCCAGTCATCCCCCCCCAGGTGTCAAACCTGTCTACGCCACTGGGTACGCATATGCATGTTCCCTCCTTTTGAAAACACCCCCTAAGTCCGGTGTGTAAAACGGGCTTTTGTGTACTACGAGCCGGACTTTGGTGCGTAAAAAGTACCTCTTTACCGGACATTTTGGTAACACGCATGCGGTCCCTCCGAGGCGTTATTTTCTTCTGCGGCACAGATTGGGGCTTTTTTTTTTTAAAGAGGTCTTGATTTAACCCTTACCCGAACCCTAACCCTAAACTTTCCCATAGGCTCAACACGCACCTAACCCCAATCTGTGCCGCAGAAAAAAATAACGCACCCCGGAGTGGGGGGGGGGGGGGGGGGTACAAGGCGTGGTGAATGAAGTGTCTTTCACATAACGCTGTTTAGCGGGGAATCCCAGTAGCTGGAAATCCCAGTAGCGGGGAATCCCAACTGACACGTCACTTCAAACGCTGGTACATTAAATCACTTTCACTGCCTACATGCACTGCCACATATTGTATTCACTGAACAAGGAGCGGATATCCAATTCGTTGATTAGTGAGTGATTATGTATTGATATTATTTCTCTTATTTTTCACGTTTTCATTGATATGCTCTTGTCTTGTGAGTTGACTCTATTTGCAGGTGGATCGTATAATATTATTTGCTTGCCTTGGTTCTACGTCGAGAAACTATTTTTATTAGAGTGCCATTTTTCGATTGTTATTTAAATTCACTGTAGTGCTTTTCTTTTTTTAAATGTGGGGAAGAATGTTTGCATTGTAAATATTCATTAATATGTTCCTTGGGAGAAAATTCTTTAGTCTAGATAAGACACCAATACTTCTAGAAATTCTAGAACAAACATAATCGATATGACATTTCCAATCTAGAGTTTCTTCAATATTAGTACCTAGAAAAATAACACTTGGTTCTTGTTCAATAGCTACATCCGCTATTTTAACAGGATTGGTGAAATTTGGAACTTTTTTTTTCTTTGTGCAGTGAAAAATTACATGTTTAGTTTTTTCATAATTCAAAAGTAATTTATTACATTTAAATCAATCATTCAATTTTATTAACTCTTCATTTAAAATAGAAACTAAGCGTGTTACATTGTAATGAGAATAAAAAGCAACCGTATCATCTGCAAAATGAAAACATAAGGAATTTGGATGAGCTAAAAATATTATTCATAATTATATATGATAGGGTTTTATTAGGCTTTCTTTTATTTGAAGTTGAACCGTATGTTTGTCTGATTCAGCGTATCGTCGAGTAACTTAATGACTACTTTCAAATGCCATTTTATTATTGACACAGGTTATTGACATTCAAATTCACGGTTTTAATTTTGTTTTGCAAATGATTGAGCTGAATTGAGTTTGCACTATTTAGTTATGTACGGGTGAATAGTGTGTTCGCATTCTCTGATAACTCGCCGAGTAACAAGAGCTATTGGAATGCTATTTCATAATCGTTATTTTTATTCGCTGAAATGCTTTTCTTTTGCAAATCATTGAGCTTGCTCTTTTTAAATATTATAAGGCGAATGGTAAGTTTGCACGATTTGAAAAACAAACCATTATCACCATCATCAAATATTATTCATTCTCGTCTTTTTTTAATCTCTCTTTTACCACTTATCAGTTTCATTGGAAAGCGATCATCATCTCAACAATCATGAAAAAGTTGGCTGTTCTGTTTCTCGTGCTTCTTGTCTTGTAAGTTCTGTATATCTACTCAGGGGCGGCAGGGATCGGGGGGGGGGGGGGGGGCACGTCCCCCCCCCCCCAATTTTTTAGGGGGTCGTCCCCCCGGAAATTATTTTGAAAAGTGTATAGCAAATACTGGCTGATTAAAGACTGCAATACAAGTTTTGGCTCTGAGGGGCCGTTTAGACTAATAAAAGTGCAAAAACCTTTCTTTATAATATTATGTAACAAATAAAGTACTGCTTTTAACATCTGATGTCCTTTCTTAATTTTGTTTCTAATATTAGGTGCCAGCCTTTACCAATTTAATAATTGCCCCGTTTTACTTCTGATAAATAAACATTTCAAAATCTTATAAAGTTGTGTAGGCGGCAGTGCGATTAATGTGAATTAATAGGGAAAAAGTGGCTTTTTTCAGAAGAGAAAAATGGCACTTATCAGAGTTGAAATGTACCCTTCAGTTAGAATACGAAAACGGCACCTTAGACTTCGTTTTCATTTGTTGAACCATGGACCTATTACAAATGGACACTGATTGGTACCACGATATTCGTGCATCTGACTCTGTCAAAAGTATCATAATAACATTCCAAACATGCTTCCAAGCTTTGATCTCATCACGACCGCCGCCAGCCAGCCATAAAAGAACCAAAGCTGTGCCTTGACGAATCAACAAAATGCTTGCGAAAAAGTAACTGAATCGCTTGAAATCACGGTGTTAACTTCGAATTTTGCCAAACTTCTTGAACTTAATTGACCTTGTTTAAATTGGCAAAGAGGAATGATGCTGGATATAAACTTAAAGTTCCACACGCTCTAGAGGTCTAGTCTCGTCTCAGTTTCTTCATCGACATGTCTCAATTTCTGTCTCACTCACTAGCATTCGACTTACACTGCGCATCTCACGATGTCGACGTCCAAAAAGCACATCATTATCAGTCCAAAAGGTGCCTTGCACGTATACCTTATTCGTCCCAATTATCACGATGATGTACAGTGGCTAATCATGAGAAGTATGTCATAAAAGAGCAAGAGAATAGTGTTGTAGTAGACTAGTACAAGTAGGTTGAAAACTGTTATGCTTTCCATCTCCATGGCACATCTTCCCCTTCCATCTTGTTTCTATGCACTGATTTATATAACTTTCACCGTAGATGGCGTTAACCTAATAGTTTGTATCAACATTCCGGCCCCTTAATTATATCTCTAAAAAATATAATTACTATAATTTTTCAAAATTCACATTAACCTAGACTTTCATGAATTAAGAAACCTGACCGAAGCATACTCTACAAACAAGGAACAAACACCCTTTCCTATACCGAGTAACCTTAAATTCCTTCATACAAAGTATAGTTTACCTTTACTACGGTCCCTAAGCCTGCTAGTGTCCTCACATGCAATACCTTTTCCTATATAAAGTGTCCTCAGATATCTTTTAACAAAGTAAAGCTACCTTTAACTGAAATCTACACATTATCCTCAATACCTAGGATTGCATTCCTAACTGCATCTGTGAAACAGATTACACCTTTACCGGTACCTAATATCTAGACTGTATACCTATAGTCTTCACTATAAAATAAAACCAGTTACGTGAAGGCAAGTTTATAAACATGTAATGCAAAATTGCAAATCAATACAAACTCTAAATGTATCTGCAAAGTTATAATACATTTTAAACTTTTAACAAAACTATAGAAGTTCTAATTTAACAAGATTAGGATGCATCTAAAAAGGTCAACTGACATTTGAGCACTTTCAATAGGTATTGCTTCTCCTTGTAGCAATGACATTATACGTTTGATCATCTTTAAAACAACAACACAATAAGTACACAAATAATTCACATTTTAACCTTTTCTCGATACCCTTCTTTGAGTGATCCTTGCTGTATCAATCAATATATTAAACATCAAGAATTGTACTTGTAATGTGATTCTTGACAACAAAAGGTAAATTATTTGCTTATACCACTTCTGGATGCTACTAAAAGGTACTTCTAATACATGACTTTTCTCTGCACATAAGCATACATGTACATGTAGTACACTGCATGTAACCTTCCAAAAAAAAGAAAACATTATTCTTCCAATAGATCAATTTACACCTTTTCTTCTCTTTACTTGCATGCATGTTTAAGTAAATGTCAAATACACTTGGAACAAACTAGTAATTTGATCACAATGCTTAGGGTGCAAAAATTACATTCAAATAAAAGAACAGTAATCCAAGCAATTATTTAACTCTTGGTACATATATATCTGAGTTAGAAGCACTACAAAATGACACAAAAACATTACATTCAATACTAAAATGCATTAGATTAATCTCCTTTTTTCTTATGCCAAATGAAATAATGAAATGTATGTTACACAAAAAAGTTACATGAAAATGTAATTTACAAATTTCTTGATGAAACTTAAGTCCTTCAGTCACGTCTAGTGTTCTTGATGGTATATTTATTATATTCATAATAAATCAGCAAATATCATGGTTCTCATCGAAGTTCCTTCTTCTTCATAAATGCAGAAAATGTCCATTGTATTTAGCATCAGAAGTTTTCCATTTAAATGTTACTATAGTTCTCCTTGTTCTAACTAAATCTGCAGGTACATATCCAGCTAAACGTGATATTATAATACTGCGTACGTTGTTTGATCCTTGCTCAGTTGCACAATAATAGGTGTCAACAATTCAGAGTCAGTGCTTGTATTTCATAAAAACAAACGCATTTAAAGCTGATGAATCCTGTGAACTTCTTTCATTCCTTTATTAGATGCTGTCGCGAATTTAATCTTTCATGAATTCAGCAACAATACTGCATTCATTCACTGAGGCAGAGCAAGTCGTGCACCTCATTAAAACAATAACTGATCAAAATTATTTCAATATAAACTTTAATGATCCTGGTCTACTGTAGCACACAAAGTGATCGCAAATTATGAATTTGGTATCAATACCAGATTCATTTACTAGGGCAGAGCAAGTCGTGCACCCCGTATCTAACAATTAAATTAACCTATATTCATGAAATGATTCCAACTGATCCGTCCAACGCGATGAATATTGTTGATCCTGCTGGTTGAAAAATTAAATTCATGCCAATACTTGCGAAATGATCCATCAAAAACTTTCAGCAACAAAAATATCACATTCGCTTTGTGTCAGATTTCCACTTGTGCTTATTCTGCCTCCAATAACAAACACATTTTAGTCACCGGTCTGGTTAATGTTGTCATCTTCGTCTTCAGTCGGGCACTGCGCACCAATCCTCGGCTGTCTGGATACACGTCCTCCACTCGAGCCATCGGCCAGGAACATCGGGGAGCATTCTGGTCAGCAATCAGGACTATGTCACCAACTTGCAGACTTCGCTGAGGCTGCAACCACTTCTGCCGTTGCTGCAAGGCAGGAAGGTACTCACGTACCCACCTTTTCCAGAAGATATCTGCTAGATATTGCATTTGTCTCCAACGTTTACTGGAGTACATGTCCTTGTCTGTGAACCGCCCAGGAGGTGGCGATGACGTTGTCTTGAACTGCAGCAAGTGATTTGGGGTTATAATGTTCAGATCATTCGGATCTTCTGATGCTCTCGTTAGAGGCCTGCTGTTTATTATAGCCTCTATTTCACACATCAGCGTTTGTAGCTGCTCGTCACTTTGGCTGCTTTTCAGGTGCTGCTCATGAAGCACGGCATGGAGAATTTTTCGAATTGTTCTTATCTGTCTTTCCCAAACTCCTCCATAGTGTGAAGCTGCCGGAGGATTGAAGTTCCACTGTATTCCGTGAACTGCAGTGAAATGCACTATTTCCTCTTTTCGCCATTCCTTAAGGGCCTGTTTTAGCTCACTGCAAGCCCCCACGAAGTTGGTTCCATTGTCAGAATACAGTGCTTTAACTGGTCCTCTCCGACTCACAAATCGACGCATGGCATTTATACAAGAACTTGTGTCAAGGCTTCCAGCTACCTCTATATGGACTGCTCTGCAGGACATGCACGTAAACACAACTCCATACCTTTTCTTGACACTGCGACCATGCTTTATCTCAAAGGGTCCAAAATAGTCCATTCCAGTGTGTGTGAACGGTGGTTCACATGCTTCTATTCTGCAACTGGGAAGATCCGCCATCTTCTGCGTGCTTGTTTTAGCCTGGTATTTCCTGCATACAATACACTTCCTGATCACAGCCTTGATAAGTACACCTGCGCCAACTATCCAGTATTTCTGGCGCAACTCAGCTAGAACATGGTTATGCCCTTGGTGACCCACCTTACGATGCACATGCCTTATGAGAAGGGTCGAGACATGGTGGCTATTCGGTAGTATTATTTGGTGCTTGGCATTCTCTGGGATTTTGGCATTTCTCAATCTCCCTCCAACACTCAGTAGCCCGTCTCGAACTTCTGGGTCTAGCTTCTCCAGTTGTGATCGTTTCCTTCTTGATATCTTAGTCCGATCGACATCTTTTGCTTTGGTACCATCAGTCATTTCCCCTGGGAAATTCTGCCATTGAATGTAAGACACGATGGCCTTCTCAGCATCCTCTACATCATGGACTGTTAATGAAGAATCCTGCTGGACATCTGCGTCTTTTTTGGTTCTTTGCAGCAGCTTCGCCTTTAGTCTGAGCCACCAAGCTACTGCTCTTTTGAGTTTATTCCATTCAGAATAATGTTTCAGCAATCTCTCAACAGGTTGAACTTCATCAGCATGATCAACTATTCCTACCATGCAAGTTTTCTTTACCTCAAGACTTTCAGTTTCCTGAGATATGGACACATCTACAGCCTTTGGCCATTCTTCCTTGGACTTGGTTAGGAACTCTGGGCCATTCTTCCAACCTGCCTTCTGCAGCAGCTCTTCTGCTTTCAAGCCCCTTGAACAATCATCAGCGGGATTTCTTTTCGTGTCCACGTAGTTCCACTGTGCTGGACTGGATCCATCATGGATTATTGCCAAACGATTGGCTACGAATGTCTGAAATCTTGATGTCTCATTGCATATGTAGCGCAGTACTGTCATACTGTCCGTCCAGAAGTATGTCTCATTCACTGGTATCTCAAGTTCCCTTTTCAGCATCTGATCTACTCGAACAGCAACACATGCTGCTGTTAGTTCCATTCTTGGAATTGAGGTTTGCTTGAGAGGTGCCACCCTTGATTTGCTCATAATGAGCTGGCTCCTTGCTTCTCCCTTGCTGTTGCTTGTCCTTAAGTACGAAACAGTACCATAACCCTTCTCACTGGCATCAGCAAAGTGGTGCAGCGAGATCGACTCTGCATCCTCAAATCCTGTTGATCTCAAGCATCTCTCTACCTTGAACCTTGACAACACCTGAAGCTCGTCTAACCATTCCTGCCACCTTTTCTTCAGGTTCAGTGGAATTTGCTCATCCCAACCGATTCTCTGTCTGCACAACTCTTGCAACAATTGTTTTGCCACCAAAATCACTGGTGAAACAAATCCTAAAGGATCGTATACTGAGCTGACAACTGAAAGTATTCCTCTTTTTGTCGGAGGGCGATCCTTGATTAAGATGTTGAAGCCAAACTTGTCTGATTCTGCACACCAAAGAATTCCTAGTGCTCTCTCTTGTGGCAACTTGTCCTTGTCAAAGTCTAGCTCCTGCACTGTACTTGCTCTCTCCTCCTTGGGTATGGCATTCAATACTCTTCTGTCATTGCTCATCCATTTTGTGAGGTGGAATCCTCCTTCCTTACAGGCTTCTTGTAGGCCCTCTGATAGCTCTGCAGCTTCCTGGACTGTTGAGCTTGAGTACAAACAATCGTCAACATAAAAGTTGCGCTTGATGATATGTGCCACCTTGTCCTCTGCAAAGTCTTCTGCTGTGCGCTTCAGGGCATAATTGGCACAAGCTGGTGAAGATCTAGCCCCAAACACATGAACAGTCATGCGGTATTCCTCAATAGGTTGAGCGACATTGCCATCTGGCCACCACAGAAATCGATGTAGATCCTTTTCTTCCTTTAGCAGTTTCACTTGTGAGAACATGGCTTCTATGTCTGCCATTACTGCTATGCGGTCTTGACGAAACCTTGTTAATACACCCACCAAACTATTTGTGAGGTCCGGCCCCTGTAGAAGATTGTCATTCAGTGACTTGCCCTTGAAAGAAGCTGCACAGTCATACACCACTCTAATTTTTTGCTTCTGTGGGTGATATACACCATGGTGAGGAATAAACCACATCTTTCCATCTTCTCTAAGAAACTCGTCTTCTGGTACTCTTTCAGCGTACTGTTTGTTCAGCACCTTATCCATAAACCCTGCATACTCTCTATGGAACTGCGGCTGTCTAGCGAACTTCCTCTGAAGGTGTGCTGCCCTTTGTTCAGCTTGTGGTCTATTATTAGGCATCACCACATTCCTATCCTTGAAAGGTAGCCCCACTTGATAATGGCCGTCTATGTGCTCTGTCGACCTCTTCATTTCTCTCAGGAACCTCTGGTCCTCTCTTGATTTCTCTGGCTTGTCATCTGCAACCCTTTCACTAAAGTCATGGTTAAACATTGTGATTAGTTGCTGGTCAATGTCCTTCTTCACGGATACACGATGTGAAGATATCTTCCTTGGAGTACCTGGCTTTGTCACACCACTTACTGCCCATCCCAACAGTGTCCTGTATGCATATGGTCCACCATATTCACTGTTTACAACTTCTAATGGTTCTGCAGCTCTTGGGACATTGTTTCCGATAAGGAGACCGACATCACAGGATATATCAGGGAGGTTCAGGTGTCTGAGATACGAATATTCCTTCAAGTGAGCTGTTGTAGGGATTTCTTCCTTGCTCACTGGTATGGTGTCTTGGACAAACACCTCCTGGAGATCTATGATGTTATTTCCTTTTAGATCCATAACTTCCAAGTCCTTCAAAACTTGACATCTTATCACCTTATCTTGTGTCATTGTTTGAAGATGGATATTGGTGAGTTGCCCTCTTGTTTGTAGTCCTTTCCTGACTGCCTCTGTACAGAAAACTGCATTGCTTCCGTTGTCTAAGAAAGCGTACGTCTGCATCTGACATCCAGACTCCCTCGATCGGACTACCACTGGAATTACAACAGGTAGCGTATTGGATTCACTGCTGTAATTTGTCATTGACCGTTTATTGTCAGCTTCACTCGAAACAACTGTTGGCATGCTTACATTGTCAGCTTCCCTTGAAACACCTGTAGACATGCTTACATCAGCAGTAGGGGCATTTTTCTCCACCTTCCGTTCTTGGCTATGTGAAGCAGTCATATTCTCTGGTCTGTGCAACACAGTAGGATGCTTCTTCTTGCACGTTTTACATGTCATTCGATTCTTGCAATTCTTTGCCAGATGTCCAGACTTCTCCAAGCATGCAAAGCAAAGCCACTTGGACTTGCAAAATTGCACTCTGTCTGCATGAGGCATGCCTCCAAGTTTCTCGCAATGCTCTAAGCTGTGGTTTGCTGTCTTGCAGTACATGCAATAATCTGGCTTAACATCCTTCTCTATGGCGTTCGTGTTGAAGCTCTGCCTAGTAACAGACTTAGCCTTGGTCTGCTTACTCTCTCCTTGCTTGGTTGGAGCTGACCCTGTTATATCCCCATACACAGGATTGTTGATCACACGAGCTTGCTTGCTGGCAAATCTCACAACATCTTGGAATGTTATGAATTCATTTGCCTCCTGTAAATTGTCTGCTGTGACCCTCCACTGAGCTCGATTCTTGAATGGAAGCTTCATGACGACCATCCTTATTGTCTGTGAATTATTGATTTCCTGCTCAAGATGAAGATCTTTAGCTAAGTTACCCAGCTCGGTAAGGAACAAGGAATATTTCTGCAACGCCTCACCATCTTCTGCCTTCACCATAGGCCATGCAGTTGCCTTGCTCATCATTGCGTCAAGAGCCAAGTACCTATTTCCAAACTTTGCCTCCAATAAGGCTTTGGCCTTCATGAAATTCTGCATCGGTTGGTCACCAAACATGCAGCTTCGAACGATTTCATTTGCCTGGCCTCTTGTGTACTGCTCTAGAAAATATATCTTGTCAGAATAGTCTGATGTTGCTGATTCGATGACGTGTTCAAAGGCCCTCTTGAAAGTGTGGTATTGCAATGGGTTCCCATCAAATGACTGAACATGTCTTTGAGGCAATGCTGACTTCATGTGGCACTCTAGTAATAACTGAGTAAGGTTGTTTTGTTGCCTCTGTATCTCCATCCAATCACCTGCAGCAGCATCTTGCCTTCCAGCACTATTTTGGGATATAAGCTCTCGTTCTCTAATCTGCTGCATGTCTGCAGATCTTGCATTATGATGCACTTGAGTCGATCCTCTAGGCACTTGCCTCATTAGCTCATTAGCTTCAGTTCTTGCAGGGACTGATGTATGAGCAGCTTTCCTGTTCATTTGCTCCGGTCTATACTCTTGTCTAAGCATAGGTTGGGCAATAGTCTGTGGCTCATTTATGATGTTAGATGAAGGATGCATATGGCTCGTTTCTATCTGCCCTTCTTGTAACATTTCTCCTTCTAACTGCTTGATCACAGCAATTTTAGCAGCTGTTGCTGCTAGCTCCGTTTCATAGTCAAACTGCTCCCTTTCTCTCTGAATCAATTGAGCTTGTTCTTCTAAGGCTTGTTTTCTTTGTAAGCGTTCATGTCTTATCTGCAGCTCAGCTTGCCTTGTAACTGCTTCTACCTTAGCTTGAGACGTACTGCTATGAACGCTTCCTTCACCACTGGCTACCGATGATTGCCCCATTCTCTTTGTGACTCCTAATTGGGAAACACTATCACCTGGTTCAAGGTCCTCACAGTGACCATTAAAGGAATATCCTCCTTCTCCTAGACCTTGTACTGCACCCGGTAGAAAGAACTCTGTTCCCAGCCCACCGAGACTCTGACTGTCTTTCTCATTCATATCTTGTCTAACATTTGGTCCTCCTTGTCCTTCATGGACCAATGATTGCACCTGATTATCCTGACTATGTTGCTCCATCATGTAGCGTTTATAATCTGCAAACATTCCCAACTGACTTTCACAAGATCCACAATATGTTCTGTTGATTGCAGTAAAGCTTGGTCCTATACCTAAGCTTGTCTAGTCCTGTTTCTCGATCACTGAAGTCTAATTCTGCACCTTATCAATGCAGAATAATCCTTGTACCTGTATATGTAGACTGGTTCTTGCACTCCTGGTCAAAGTTCAAACTTATGTTTAGTTCATGATCAATTCACTTTGATCCTGTTCTTCAAAAATATTTAGCCCAGCTAAAAATATTTGATCTTGGTTGTACTTGCAAGTATACTGTATGGTAACGTTACATAAACGTTAAATTACTGTCTGGGATGCTAAGTTGCTTCACGAACTGCATTTCCCATGTCAATTTTCCTGTGTTCTGTTAACTGGTGCTTGGTCCTGGTAGCTAGGCTACTTCCTTAATTCAGATCTGTCTGAATTCTTCTGAATAAGACTATGCTAGCCTCTACCATTGACTGTACACTGCCTCACCTGTCCTGATCAGCCTTAAACCTGCATAGATCTAGGCCTACACATAGACCTAGATAATTAGATCTGAAGTCCTGGTCTAGTTCCTTACTAGACATTCAACAGATCCACCTATTACTCCTTGTCTTTGGGCTGTACTGGCTCGAACAATGTCCAATCCCTATTTGGCTCATCAACATTCAGAATCAAACTTGACCTTAACTTGGACCTGGTCTAGTCTAGACTGCATCTTCTTTAGACCAAGACCATTCAATTTCATGGGTCTAGCGCCAAACAGACGATAACTTCCCTCAAGTTAAAGAGTACTTGCTTCTTTATATCATACTAGTAACTGCATGTACGTCTCATTATTCATCGCAGCTCACTTGTCTTGCCTAGACTTTCTTGGACCTGGTCTATCAGTATAGGGTCTAGATCTCCATTCATGAGTCTACTGTCTAGATTCTAGACTTCCTTGGTCCGACTTGACCATCATTATAATCATGCATAGCTCATCACAGCTCACTGTTCATAAGACTTTATATTATAGTCTTTACTCATGCATATTCTAGTTTCTACTCAGTAACTTGTCATCCTGAACTTGGTCCTGGACCTGGTCTAAATTGCCTTGTGTTATAACGTTGAGCTAGTTTGCACCTGAAACTCAGTCATAACGTTAATTAAGCCAGTTTTCAACTGTTAACTTCGAATTTTGCCAAACTTCTTGAACTTAATTGACCTTGTTTAAATTGGCAAAGAGGAATGATGCTGGATATAAACTTAAAGTTCCACACGCTCTAGAGGTCTAGTCTCGTCTCAGTTTCTTCATCGACATGTCTCAATTTCTGTCTCACTCACTAGCATTCGACTTACACTGCGCATCTCACGATGTCGACGTCCAAAAAGCACATCATTATCAGTCCAAAAGGTGCCTTGCACGTATACTTTATTCGTCCCAATTATCACGATGATGTACAGTGGCTAATCATGAGAAGTATGTCATAAAAGAGCAAGAGAATAGTGTTGTAGTAGACTAGTACAAGTAGGTTGAAAACTGTTATGCTTTCCATCTCCATGGCACATCTTCCCCTTCCATCTTGTTTCTATGCACTGATTTATATAACTTTCACCGTAGATGGCGTTAACCTAATAGTTTGTATCAACACACGGAAATGCATGTGCAATTGTGGAGTACATAATTATATAGACGTATATGAAGTTTTCAATAGGAAATTAGAAGTAGTTTACAAGAGAAACCTGAACATTTGGCTGTAACCCAATAATTTTAAACTTCATTTTAAAACTTATCCTATCCATTTCCAAGGAAAAGAACTTAAGAAGGTAATAGGACAATAAAGAATATGTATTTTTCAAAGTTTGGCAAGTCCAGATATATGTCCACCAGTGTCCACTTCTTTAATAATCAATCTAATATCACACGAATTGTCATAATTTGGGGTGCACTACTCCTCTAACTGGTCTTAAGTCGCGAAAATTTCGCAACGACACAGCCAGCCGGTGAATGAGCTGGGGGGGGGGGGGGGGGAGGGAAGAGCTCTTAAAAAAAGAAAAATTGTCCCGGAAATTTGGGGGTGGGGGGTAAGGTCACTTTTTTTTGTCATCCATTTGGCACCAAAAAAATTGAGGGGGGGGGGACTAGGTTGCCTCCAAAACACACACATATAAACAAACAATTGAGTGGGCTCGACCCCCCCCCCCCCCCCCCCCTGCGTACGCGCCTGCTCTGGGTCCCGGCCCATCGAAAAGAATCTGAAGAAATGCAAAAGGTTCTTTTGTCTGTGATGACGCGTGTTTACTTAATCAACATTGTCGCGTCAAATGAATGTCCTCATCAACATACACATATGTGATAAAAGAAAGACTCTCATTATGGCCAAATAAAAAAAAACATGTTTAGCGTCCTGTCTTTTTGAAAAAAGGGGATGGAGGAGGCCTTTTTTTTCCTATCAAAATGGCCGCTCAAAATGGCCGCTCGCTACATTTTTCCTGACAGTCGGGCTAT
>JAVYIG010018462.1:0-19644 GCA_035222895.1 Strongylocentrotus droebachiensis | reverse complement strand
CATAAGTATCTTTGTCACGTTGGTATTGGAAAATACTCTGAAAATATTCGTCTGAAATAATCATGAATGACAATAAATTCGTGCAATTTTCAAGATTCGTTTCAACTTCTAATTTGGAATTTGTCTTGGTCAGAGTCACATGCGATACTGAACCGAAATGTCTGTCTATTTGTTCGTGGGTATTTTCCGCTGAAACTACATCTCGCTTCACTAAAATTCTCTCCTTCAATATGAGAGCGGCAAGAGGCAAATTGGAAGAAAAAAAACTTCTCCAAGCAGACGGATATTTTTGTCTAAGGTTATCCCATCTTCTCCCCCTTTGTTGTGTTCCTTTAGTCCTCTTCAGTGTTGCAAATTCTAGCATTTCATGTACGTTCTCCATTCCCTCTCTTTCTCTCTCTCTCTTTCTCTCTCTCTCTTGTTCTCCCTCCCTCTCTCTCTCTCTCTCTCTCTCTCCCTCTTTATCTCTCTTTCTCTCTCTTCTAATACCCTTCCTTTTCTTCTTGTCTACTTTGGCTTACCTATTGTTGTTTAGTCACATGACGCTATCCTTTTGAAAATCCTAGTCAAGTTCGATTGTAACACAGTGAGTGATCCATGCCACCACCACCAACCAATAAACAACACCGAACACCATAAAACACCAACACTATCGCCTTCGCAATCCCAACAACAAAAAGTAACACTACCAGTACCATCAGCTAGTGTGTCTATTCTAGGGGGTTCTTGCTCCCCCCCCCCCCCCCCCCCACCCTCCCCCCAAATGATTATACTAATATATTCGTGATGATCTGTGCATACTATGAACGTTTAATTACGATTTATCCTCCATCCTTCTGAATAGTGGATCAATGCCCCTAACATCTACCTGAACAACGATTATCATATATTTACTACAACCTGAACAATAATCTCTATCCCCATCATCACTATCTTCACCACCACCGCATCCACAACCAGCCCCCCCCCCCCCCCCCCCACGTAGCACGTGCATGTAGGTATTTTGGTAAATAATCTAGATACCAATAAATTTGTTCAAATTTCCAGCTGCCGTTTATAATTTGAAAGTTGCTTTACTCAATGTTCCTCGTTTTTTAACTCGTTATCTCTCATCCCCCTCAACCCTTTTCTCTCTGCCTTTCTCTACTTGTATCTCTCTCACTCTGTATATCCCACTACCACCCCTCACTATCTTTTCCTCTCTCTCTCTCTCTCTCTCCCTCTCCATTTCAACTTGCTATTGCTATTCATCAACAAAATTGCCATCCAATAACATGAATACAAGACTTTCAAGTAGTCAACTTAGTGATGGAGACCAGACCAATCCCCCACCACCAAGTCCTTGTGCCTTCTTAAAGAATTGCCCAAATGTATTGTAAAACCCAGCCATGAGTTCTAAATGGCAACACAATAGGGTACAGATATTGCCCTTATGTGATTTCTGGAAAAGCTTTGCAATCATGATAAATACACAAAACCAAGAAGTATGCATCAACAGAGACAAAAATAATAACATAATCGAAGCACATCTGATTTGTTGGATGGAATCTAAGTGAAGTTTTAATTTTGAAACAAGAAATGGGATTTGTGGGGATAAATTGCCCAAAGCGAACTATTCATATTAATTTTTTTCCTTCCGAACTGAATATTATCCACCAGACAAGATGAACAGGAACTTACACAATTGTGTTATTTTTTACAGAATTTTGTACAAGACTTCTTCTTACTCTTTGAATAAGAAGAAATCACTTTTTCATTTTTTTTTTCTTCCATTTTTTTTCTCTTCTTCATAGAACAGCTGCAGCTTTTAAATATGCAGAAGCAAGAAACAAGAGTCAAAGGGGTTAATACATAAATGATGCATATGTCACAAGACCTTTACACTTTAGACAATTTGAAATGTTCCAGACTTACAAAGAGAAATTCATTTTTACCCCTACTTTATCCAAACATAGGTTATTCATTTTTATGCTGATTGATTTATATATTTACAATCCTGTTCATTGTACAGCGCACACCTACAAAGCATGTTGAACGACTGAGCTTAGAGAAAGCACAATTTAAGTAAAGGACATCGTTACACCCTTTCTCAAAACACATGCTTTCTTCTATAAAAAAATTCTGAAACCGTGATTTTCATACAAATACATGTACATCGAAAAAGTAACAATTACGCCATGTAGTTTGAATATCTTCAAAAAGTCTTGTGCATCCCGGTTTTCAATCTTTTATCCAACTACTTTTTACATATTTTGTGACTGTACAAGTTATTCTTCAGCTAGGAGAGAAAAAACAAAAACAATGAATACCGACCCAACTATTTAACAAATATTTATCACAATTACTCCAGTGCATTTGAACAATAAATTCAATCTAGCAAGACTAGCATGTGGTCCATTCACAAAAAATTCTGATTTTAATCAGGTCATTCTCATTTATATCTCTTTCCTAAGAGTCAATTGATTGAAAAAAAGAAATTATGAATGTAAAGGACTTATTAGGTAGCATATATGGTGTTAAAAAAGCAACACAATTAAAAGTACAGTACACAAACTATATTAGGCTATCTGTAAGCTCACATTACTAATACATGGTTTTTCTTCTTTCCTTCCAATGAAATTCTGAACATCATATCACGGTGCAAGATATGTACAAATGTTTACTCTTTTTTCTTTACAACACTTGAGGAAACAGGTCATCATCAGAATAATATAAATGAGAAAATGATAAAAACTTGGGAAATACACACGGCTAATTGTCGATTCATTTGGAAATACACAGTAAAAAAAAAAAATGATGTCACAAAATGTTAATCTGCATGTACTGTTTTTGTTAATACATACTTCTTTCTGCTTATCCGAGACCCTTCATCAAAAGAGAATCTAAATTTTATTTTGTTCCCCTGTAACCGCCTTGTTTGACCACAAAACCATTCCTATAAATTTGGGATGTTTGAAAGGATTCTGAAGCCTCCCTCCCTCACTGTATATTGCATCCGTCCAATTTTTTCATTTTTTTTCTAGAAAAAATTTGTTTCTCTCTCTCAGATTTCCTGAATAAAAAAAAGTCTGTTCTACCCACTGACGATTCTTCCAACGCAGCTACAAAAACAATCTATACAATGGATCATGCAGTACTTGAAAAACTTAAATATCACATAATTTGTCATAATAAACACATTTCAAGTCGGCCTTTTCCCCGGATACGATATATTCCAATAATGCTTACATTAACCTGAATTTCAGAAAACACCGGTAGAGAAGAATACACACAGTAGTCCCCAGTCTTCACCAAATTAAATAATTAGAAAAGGTGAGCGGTTAATCAATGTGGCAAAAGAATCCTTGGGATCCAAATGCATGCACATCATATAGTTTGGTTGGGAACATGCATGTGATGGTCTAACAAACTTTGCAAATCCTAAAAATTGAAGTACCTGCTCGGCAGGTCTACTGCTAAACCAAAAGGTTTTGCAAACATCGAAAATTGCTCAGATCTAAGAACGTTGCATGCTGCAAAACGATTGAATCACAACTTACACCATACAGAATTGTTGTTATTCACAAAAAGGTTTTCGCAGCAAAAGCCATTGTCTAAATTTCACTAAGTCTCATGCCGCAAAATATTCTGTTTTTTTCAGTAGTCACACGTTCCCCAGACTGGTATACAAAAATTCAGGCCAGACTTGAATAAAAAAGAAACTATTTAACTTTACAGGGAATGATCAATTGGCAGCACATTACATGCTACTTGAATCATCAATTTTTTTCTTCTCATATCAGAATTCCAAGAATGCTGCGCAAAGTCCAGACTTTGCTCACTGAATTTATATATTAAAAATAAAAAATAAACAGGACGATTGAAGACGCATGGAAACACGGAGAGAAAATCTTTATACAATACAGTTCTTGGTGTAGCATGAACTTATGAACAGAGTTTATGACAAGAGAGTTAGTCTCCACCGTCGTCGCCACCATCGTCTACCCCGTCATCATCGTCGTCACCTTCCACCTCCTCGACTATGTCACCTTCGATGTCCTCATCGTCATCGTCATCCTGCAGAGACGGGATGAGAAAAGAAGCAAGAAATCAAATATACTGTTTAACATTCATGGTCGAGTGGTTAAGGCGCTTGACTGGAGATGGAAAGGTTGAGGGTTCGAATCCCGACACGGCACTAATATCCTTTGGCAAGATATTAACCTAAACTTGATACTCTCTATCCAGGTGTTAGATGGGTACCCGGTAGGATGCGACCGTCATTGTTGGTCAAACCGTTTTTGAGCGTCAAGTAACGCCTGGCTGGAATGCTCCCTAGGGAGTAGAGATTGTGCACTCAGTGTGTGCGGGCAAGCACTGAATCCAATGACCGGGGTAATAGTATATCTGCAAAGCGCTTAGAGACGTCCAAAATGTATTAAGCGCTATATAAAAGCTGAATATCATTATTATCATATTACACTCCATGGGATCAAGGAAATGAGCTTCTTATATTGAAAATTAGTTATATGAAATCTAAAAACGAAATTCTACGATGAAAAAATGTGCTACAATGTACCTGTCTCAGAGGTTAATAAGCATCATCTAATGCTTAACCTGACAGGAGATGCCATGGTACAGTGGGAGATCAAATTGACTCTCTATCCACGGGTCCAGGGTTCAAGCCCAGCCCGGCACTAACATCCTCTGGCAAGATTTGAATCAATATTTGCTACTCTCTACCCAGGTTTATAACTGGGAACAGGAAATTGCTGGGGGTAATAATGATTGCACAGCCTTCAGGAAAAAGAGCATAATTGCCGATGAGGCTTTCCCAGTTTTAAAAAAATAATAGTAATATCATAGATCTGGTGATGAAATTAAATTATAAAAGGTACTGGCTTAACCCTTTAAAAAGGCCAGTTGTTTTGGCGGTCCCAAAGTCTGGGTATTCCCCTTCCCCATCTCTTTCATAGAGCAACAAAGAAGTATGAAAGTTTGCATGTGGATAGATCTTGATCTTGATTTTGTCTAACCCTACATAACTACCTGTATTAACATATTCCTAGTGACAATTCTGCAACATTACAAAGGTAGCCAATGGTTTAAATTCTATCCCAATCTGAAGGGGAGCAACATCAGCATGCCATTGACCCAGGGATGCCAACCTTTCAGAGCACAAATCAGTAACCATAAGGCTCAAAATCAGTAATTTGGGGAATAAATCAGTAATTTCCTACGCGGCGCCATGAATCTTAAAAGAATGGCAAGCGGACGCATGCGCGCATGATTATCTGAAATTTGTTGTGATTTTACTCCCACAAAGTTGCTAAATATTGATTTTCAGTTCATCACAACACATAAGTTTTCAATGAAAAATTGGCTTCTATGAAGAGAATACTTGATAATTTTCCATCTTTCTCATGCAGCGAGTGCTGGATGGCCACCATAATGTACAGCACTTGCTACGATAGATCCCTATGCGTAAAAAAAAAAAAAAAAAAAAAAAAAAAAAAAACGTAATTTTTAGACAACATTCCTTACTGCCGTAATGGTCGTTAATTTCCGTACCAATTACGGGAAATCAGTACTAGTTGGCATCTCTGGTCATAACCTTCAGCATAACTGCCCTATCACTTTGTTGAAAAAAGAAAACCGTTACTAATCAACTTCTGCATTTTTGTTTACATGGGCACTTACCAAGGTTGTTTAAAGATAAATTCAACTTACGTCATCATCGTCATCCTCTCCTTCGATGTCATCCTCACCGCCGTCGCTACCATCCAAGTCATCTTCTCCATCGAGGTCATCATCATCGAGGTCGTCATCGTCCTCTCCCTCATCATACTCGTCCAGGGCTTCAAGCTCCCCGCTGTCCATGATGTCACTCGTTCCCTCATCTTCTGCAGGAGGCACCTGTGGGTTTGTGGAAATCACTTTTGTTATCTAAAGCATATACAAACACTTGCACAAAATTACAAACATTACCTTGCAAATCCCTTAATGGTTATTCACTTCTGCCACCTTATCGGTCAGCGTACAGGCAGTTGCTTAGTACTGAAACTACACTGTTAAGAATAAAGAGTGACTTACTAATCGCCTTGGATAGTCAGTAAGTTACCATCTTCCACCTATTAGTAGTGCATTTGATACTATATTCTTGCTCTTTGGAAACGTTAAATGTTTTTTTCAGTATGATGGTGTTGGTGAAAGATGGATAGAGTCATATTTGGCAACAAACATCAAAAGACTGAAATTTATGATGCCGTCTCTGGTGCTTTTCCAGTACCCTTTGGGGTCCCACAAGGGTCTTGGCTGGGCCCTCTGTTATTCACTCTGTACACAGGTTATCTCAATACTATCACAATCTGATTTAAGATCATTTTGATAGCTACGCAGATGACACACAGATTTTTGTCTTCCAGGCCTGAAGTACTTGCTCAAGGGCAAAGCATCTAAACAATAAGGAGCATGTGTCGATTATATTCGTGGATAGATGCTTCCAAACATACTCCTGCTAAATGACAGCAAAATTGAATTGTTGCTTATTGGCACTTCTAAATTTCAATGGGGTATCTGTCAGAAGTTATTCAAAAAACCATCACTCAGTGCAACAAATGTAAGAGTACTTTTTGATGAACATTCAAATATGGATGCAAAAGGATTACAAACATACCTAAATCAACATACCTGACATGTAACCTCCAACGTAATTGAAAATAATTTGATCAGGACAATGAGGACAGTATTTGAATATTTGTTGAAGTTTGCAGTAATATTATAAAGGGTTATTGTGTGGGCTCCCTGACTCCCACTGTTTTGTGGTTATTTTTTATTTCTCACGGATCACCCCTCTTTTAAAAGATCTGCAGTGGCTACTGGTACCCGAAAGAATATCATTCAAGATTCTGTTTGATTATCTATATATCACCAATCACAGGTCTCACCAACATACTTGCAACCTGCAGCTCCCGAGAGGCTGAGAAACCCTATTATTGCTAACCCAAACGCATACAACAAAAGTAACATTAACTGTAGAATAACTTGAATATGTTTATATCAAATTTAAAAGTACATCTTTTCATTTAACTTTATGTTGTAGATATTAAGCATATCAGGAGATCTTGCAGCTCAGTAGAATATATTAGTGTCTACGCTTTATAAATGTAAATCATTATAATAATGGTAGTATGACATAACATTGTGTTAAAAGCACTTTCTTTTTCAAGCCATCTGCACTTTCCTTTGTCTGTAAAGTATTCTAACCTCAATATTATATTACTTTTATTAATCCTAAAGATTACATATAAATCATAGTCAGACCCAGCCCCCACCTCCATATCACCACCACCACCACATCTCACTACCACCACACCCCCAGTACCTGTCACCACTACCATTTAACCCCATCACTACCACTACACCCCCACCACTACCACCGCACCCCACCACCCATCACATCTACCATCACAAATAGTATTGCTAACAAGATATCAAATTGGGAGTTGGCTTACCAAGAAGAATTGTAATGGGTTTGGCCAGATGTCGTCTTTGAGTACCTCTCCGAGTTCGTCTGCCCCTGCCTCCGATTGCTCTGTGAACCAGCAGAAGAAGCTCTCATTGTCTGTGTGCGTCCTCTTGCGACCATCTTTGAGGTTACCCGATAGATTCCTCTTCGTCAGATCCTGCACAAGAGAAAGAGATGTTAAAGCCCCACTGTCTTACTTGTAGATACTTGCTCCCTCTATATAGAAAACTTCCCCAATCGGTGCCTGTTGATCCCCCATGATCCTCTTTTTCTTGTGTTAGTTGAGAGCTGAGTTATTGAGATAGCCACCTGTCAGTGACCTCACTGTGTGGTCTAATCCCTTCTGGCCTAGTAGTATTGACGGTCTTTAAAAGTAAAACTAGAACAGTGCCCCCATAAAGGGGGAAAAAAGAAGCGCTCTCAAGCAAAGATTTTGAAGAGAAGCAACTGAACAAGGAACGAATCTGACAGGGCACTACTATAAATTCATAGCATAAGACAAGAGTCATCGACAGGTAATTTCATCCCTCATTTGTAGAAGAAGATCTGATACCGACGTTACTTGGATATCATCAGACCTAAGTTGCAAAATAACCCGCTACTTTCAGACTCGGGATATTTTCCCGAAGCTCAAAATTGCGTTTTCACCAGACCGATACGCTCATCACAAATTAGATGAAGAAGGGCGCAAATTCTCAGGATATTGTCTCGACCAAATAGGCCGCTAATTGCAACTGCGGTCTGATGATGTCGCAAATTAGCTAGCTAATTTGAGATCGGGCTAGTTAAAATAGCAGGTTATTTTGCAACTTTGGTCTGATGAAGACAGGCCCCATGGGTCTTTTGAGTTTCTTACCTTGTTGGGTTTCCACCTGATGGGTGTTGCCTTTGACTTGGGATCTCCCGTCTCGTTTAAGTGGAACTCTTTGCTTATTACCTCATTCTCAAAGTAGGGGTTCGGTGTGAAGAACTGAAGAAAAGAGGGTAGGAAAAAAAGGAATGGGGAGAAATTAGAAAAACTTTGTTTAACTTTGTTACAACCGTGCTTAATACTTCTTGTGATCCTCAAAATAACAGGTACAGCATAAAACTATCTGACATATCTTTCCAAACCTCTTCAAATTAAGCCAAAGATAAATATTCTCCCCATTCAACAGTATTATCACCTCAGACAACTATGTTGAAGTTGTCCATGAAACTGTCACAAACTTATACAAGTGGCTGAAACTCACAAAGATTTTGAGCTGCAAAAGTACTCAATCTTACTTATTTACAACATAAAAGTTTGACAAATCCCCACGATGGGCCAGAATTAAAAACCAGGGCCTCACATAAAGCTGATGAACTGTAAAGGAGAGGGTAGGAATCTTAGAAACCATTCAATCTAAATTGTATGCCATAAACCTCTCCAATACTGTAAAAGGGATCAAGTTCAACTGCCATACTTACAAAATTAATTCTGTAGCCTGATTTGATGTCGTCGAATTCTTTCACCTCCACCTTTGAGAGGTACTGTAGCGCATCCTCGTCTCCCTCGTCTAACAACATTGATAATTGAGGGTGATGTGTGAACTGAAGACGGATTGCAGGTTAAGGAGAATTCATGGTAGGACTCTGGAACAATTTAATTCATAATATCCAACTTTCAAGTATTCAATCAGCTGTCGTATTGTCATCACCAGAAATCACTTTTAAAAACAATGTTGACATACACTCAGCAACAACAACAAAATCATGTAGCCATAATCTGAATATATCAATTCACCCCCCCCCCATAACATTTTTGTTTGTTTAATTCATTAGCAGCCACATGGCTGACTTAGAAGAAATTTGTATAGCATTTAAAAATATTAAGCTCAATCACTTACATAATCAAATTTAACAATGAATTAAAGACATCCTGCATCATAAGTAGTGATTAAATTTGCCCTGTGACAACAAAAATTACAGAGGACCAGAGCTGCCAACCTCCAAAACAGAAAATCAGGACCATAAGGCTCGAAATCAGTAATTTGGGGAATAAATCAGTAATTTCCTATGCGGCGCCATGAATCTTAAAAGAATGGCAAGCGGACGCATGCGCGCATGATTATCTGAAATTTGTTGTGATTTTACTCCCACAAAGTTGCTAAATATTGATTTTCAGTTCATCACAACACATAAGTTTTCAATGAAAAATTGGCTTCTATTAAGAGAATACTTGATAATTGTCCATCTTTCTCATGCAGCGAGTACTGTATGGCCACCATACTGTACAGCACTTGCTACGATAGATCCCTATGCGCAAAAAAAAAAAAAAAAAAATCCGTAATATTTAGACAACATTCCGTACTGCCGTAATGGTCGTTAATTTCCGTACCAATTACGGGAAATCCGTACTAGTTGGCAGCCCTGGAGGACCCTTTGTTTGATTGGAACTTTTGACTCAAGCTTCCTACTGAAGTTCACGTATATGAGAAAGGATACTGTGGTTGCCCAAAAGTGAGGTATCTTCTCGATCAGCTTCGCTCTGTTCTCAAAGAAGGGTTGCCTCAACGCATTGTACTTCTGCTCCACCTTTAAGATCTCTTCACTCGCCATCTCGTTCAGGTTATCGATTTCATTCTGAACATTGTCGATTTCCTCGATCGCCTGCTGGTGCTCCTTGTCAGGATATAAATCACCTGAAAACAAAAACAGCACATTAGATATTCATTAATGTACGTTTATGAAATGCACTTTTATGTTAACTTGTACGGGTTGGCTTTAATGTCTTTCCACCAAATATTGATTGTGTCAATGAATCAATTTTTGATGAAAATACAAAAAATAGACAAATTAGATGTTCTTTGGGTATGACATACATTACAAACTTATCCACAGGCTCCTATTTTCACTGCAAAGACATTAGGGCCAGGAGCCTGCCCCAAAATAGACGCCCCATTTTATTCCCAATATCTGACCAGTGAAAGTTACGACAACCAACTCTTTGACAAAATGGACGTCAGTCTGACCAAAGCTATTCGGACGAGTCCCTATAACACCCAAAACAGACCCAGGCCGATTTCACCCCATGCACCGAACTTTCTCAGTAGGAAGTAGTATGACTGGACATTACAATACACACACCCTCATTCCCCCAAAAAAGATTTCTGTCGGAATGAGGCTTCAGGAGAGCCAAGGCTGTATATTACAAAAGTATGAAAATTTACAAAATTGGGAAGGGGTCTAGAAACTCCCATGAAGAAAAAAAAACAGTAGACCCTTAAACAAACCTTCCCTGCCCCAAAATGGTATGATGTGGAGAAAAGACATTTGTTTCACATTCTGACCTTAATAACTCAAAATCGTTTAATATCATTTAATTCAATACACTGCAAATTCACAACGTGCAATGGTGAGTGTTATTATTTCTTGAGGCGAGTACAATTTGGTGTCAAATGATAATTTCAATCAGTTAATTGATTGTTAAAATTATATTGCTGCCTTAAAAGTAGCCACAAAATATTGATAGGTTTATGTAAATCCAAAGGGGCAAGAATCTAAGCATAGAGGGGAGAGGCTAGTCCCTCGCTGTAACTTAACAGTTATGGGGCTCAACTAAAAAATGACTTCATTTACACGTAACAATCTCTCTCTAAAAATGTTAATCTGTTCTTAATATTAGTCAACAATATCCCACATCGAGGATCAGGACCAGGAACAAAACAGATACAGATAGGATGGATATCTCCATGTGGAGTCACATCTCAGCATGTCATGGTTCATAAATCACATTGTGTTTTTGAGAATTTGAAAATTAAAGTTCAATTTTGAACACCTTCTAAGCCAAGGCTTCTTCAATCTTCATCTTGTTCATTGCATCATTGTTTTAATCCCAAACTTCACATTTGGGCTGGCAAATTGATTGAAGATGAGAAGAGGACATCATGCCTATGATGGATGCAGACAAAATTAATGAATAGGATGTTGTTTATAGCTTTAATAATATGCATTGCACGTTGACAAGCGAGCTCGCTGCGAATAGCTAGATTGCCAATACACATAACACACGCACGGCTCTTCAATAGCTAGACGCCGTACGCCATAGACCCACATACACTTCATACGTAAAACGCCACAACACATGCATTATAATGTACACAACAATAGGGGAACCATGCTTCGGCGCGACATGAAAACGAATCAAGGTATCCCCCATCTTACCAGACCCATTAAAACACTTCCCATCGAACATGACAATTAATACGAATGTAAGAAATCATAATGGTATACTCACTTTCTGAGTCCTGGACATTTTGCCCATTCTTCGTGACTTCTTCTTTCCTAACTTTTGCTGGTGGAGACGACATTTTGTCTTCACGAGGTTACGCTCAAAGGTGACTGAGCATGCGCAGTCAGTTATGAAGAGAGCAAAATAATTTGCTAGCATATGGGCGCATAGAAGTCCACATTCACATTGTATAGGACGAAAACTGAATGTAGAGGCAGCGAAAATGCTGAACTACTTTGTGCATACACCGCGTGCAAATGGTTGATGCACTGCACTGACAAAGGCCTCGCGTTGAACATACGCGGGAATTCTAGAGTCGTTTCAGTCTGTCTCATATAATAATTAATAATTTTATAATGAATAAAACACTAGAAAGAATTACAAGATTTAAACGATTCTTAGAAATTATTTATTTACAAATAAATGTGTCAATATAAGTGTTTTATGTGTCTCAATTTGTTGACTTTACTAACTCGTATCTTTATTGAAAATATATCAAAGACTAATTTCTAGCGTTCGTGATTTTTCGATGGTCGGCCTTGGGGTGGGGTTAAAAAAAACTCCGGACACAGTAGTCTGGCTCTCAGCTCTTTTTTAGTAGTACATGTACATGTATTTGAAAGGTCGAAACGGCTACAGAATACAGAGGGAGTACGGGGACACATGCCCCCCCCCCCCCCTAACTGGCGAATAGGAGAAATACTCGTGAAGAGATATATATATATATATATATATAGAGAGAGAGAGAGAGAGAGAGAGAGAGAGGGAGAACATATATAATGCACTCTGTAGCAACGTGAAAAGAAGATGGTTCAATCCGCCAACCCTTCACTCCAGTGGCGTAGCGTGCATGGGATCATTCTTTAAGGGGGGGTTAAGGGGGGGGGGAGGTGGATGCCACCGATCTTTAGTCCACTATATATTTGTTAATTAAAAAAAATATTCGACACCCTTTTACGAGTTAAAATGTTTCGCGCCATCCAAATCCAAATTTTATTAATAGGCCATTTTCGTAATTTAACAAAATTTAACACATAAATCTTTATGAAGTGCCTCAATACAAATTATTTCATTCACCTGATCATAGAATAATAGTATTTCAATAGTCAGAATGCAAACTGCATATATTAAGTGTTGCTATAGGTAGGGCAATCCATAATGTTACCTGGTAACAACTAATGTATGTAGTTTAGATTATCTCTATATTGAAATTATTCTTATCAGGTGAATGAAAGACGTATGCATTACATAGGCCATTTACGTAATGTAACCCAATTTAAAGCATAAGTCTTTGTGAAGTGCCTCAATACATATTATTTCATTCACCTGATAAGAATAATAGTATTTCAATAGTCAATATTCAGGGATAGTTGAGTTCTGTTGCAGAGGGCGCTACACAAAATAATTTGCCTTGTGAGATAATGAAAAACTGAGTGTCAAATTTGAAAGAACATAATATTTAAATGACAAAATCATCTTTCTTTGATCAAAATCGGCTCAGAGACGGCTGAAATATAACGATTTCTTATACTTGTGTACCACCACAAATATTAGATATTTTGACAAATTTGAAAAAACCGTTGACAAAAAAAAGAAATAACGCCTTTTACGTCTTATTTCAGCCAATGCCGATGTTGGCTTTTTGTTGGCATTTTCGTGTTGCTTATATTACCCACAATTAGCCGGCTCATGTATTGTTATTTTTAATTAAATAATTGATTAACGGTCACCGTGTTTTTTTTTTAAAGTGGAGCTGAATTGGTATGATCGCGATTGGCTAAATTTCACACATTTTGGGGTCTAAAATTATCTTCATAGCAATTTTAGGTTCTAAAGGGCACTATAAATGTCATAGATCAGAATAAGAGCAATAACCATGCACTTTGAAGACATTTGGGGTCTGAAAACAGAACTCAACTATCCTTTAAGTGTTGCTAGGTAGGTCAAGCCAAAAAATTTGTCAAACCTGGCAACAACTAATGTATGCAGTTCGGATTCTGTCTAATGAAATACTATTATTCTTTTCAGGTGAATGAAATAATATGTATTGAGGCACTTCACAAACGTTTATGCATTACATTTGGTTACATTACAAAAATGGCCTATTTGGTTACATTACGAAAATTGCCTTTCCAAAGAGTTTTTTTTTCTTCCATCCTTCGTACACATAGACGTGAGGACAATTTCGCGTGAGGGCTGTGAAGGCCTCTTGCTCGAAATTCGATTGTTAGCTGCAGCTCGCTTGTTCGATTGTTAGCTTTACTCGCTCGAAACATCATGGATCCCAAATGTTTCGAGCGAGTAAAGCGAGCGACCAAACAAAAAACCTCTTATTATGGCAAAAATGTTATTTAGTCATCAACATGTATACCCTATATAGACAAAATGTAAAGTTACATATTCGGTCATATCGTTGCCAAGATTTATCCTGATTTATCAATTTTACGAGAATGAAGCGAACGAAATTAAATTTCGTTGTGGTATAAAGCAGTATAATTATGTCTCCGGACGCAAATGATACATTATCGTCTCTCTCTCTCTCTGTGTCTCTCTCTCTCTCTCTCTCTCTCTCTCTCTCTCTCTCTCTGTTTTGCTCTCTTTCCCTCTGTATCACCACTCCTCCCTCCATCTAAATCTGTACTTCCCGCACTTTCACTCTAACTCCTGCCTTCTTCCTAATTCTAAACCCAAAGAATAAGTGTAGGTATTATGAAAAATGAGATGTATTCCTGCCCTTTCATGTACAATATTCCTTACGAAAATGTACAAGATATATATAAATGAAGATATTCCTGGCATGATGTGATGCCTGTCAGCAATTTCAGCATGACATGGGCGCAGCCATTTTCTTAAAAATGTGACGTATCTGTTGAAGTTGTACATGTATCATGCACCAAGCTTTAGTTGGAAAGAATTTTTAAATCAATAACGAAACCTTTACTTTTCAATGAAAAAAATAAAAAACTGAGATGATAGAAATTATATTAGGTGAAAAATAAATAACAGGGGCACAATTGTAACAAATTCATTTATAAATACTACACTATAGCAGTTGACAAATCTATTTCATTTATGAGAAACCTTCAACCCAGAAGAGCACTAACTAATTTATGCAATTTGCGTTCTGGCAATTATAGTACAAAGGATAATAGCAGGTGAATGAAATGCTTCATCACCACACACGTCTGAGAAAGAAGCATCCATAAATTTGAATACATTTACTTGATAAACGACATCGCATAGTACGTCACATTATCAAGAAAATGGCGATGCCCATGTCGTGCTGAGAAACTGTACTTTATTTTTGCTTTATACCTCTCTCATACACTTTGGTGGGGAATCTTGTAGATGTATGGGTAATAACATAACAAATCTCTCAGAGTAAGTAAAGTTATTACTAGGGGTTCGTTTCCTTTAACTCTTAAGCAAAGCCAGCCGCGTACGCAGGGGGTTGTTTTGTGGGTCAAACTCCCCCCCCCCCCCTCAAATTGTTTATGTGTGTGTGTTTTGGAGGACCCCCCCTCATTTGTTTTAATTAAAAGAAGGAAAAAAATTGTGCTAACGGGTGACCAAAAACAGGTGACCTTGCCTCCCCCCAACAGAAGGAAATATCGCTCGGCCAAATTTGCAAATTTCGGGACAAAGAAAAAGGACGCAGATCGGATCACCCCAAATTATTTTCAATAAAAGCGTTTACCTCTTACAACAGATTTATCATGTCCCAACGTTAATGATTCGCATAATAGTATAATCTTTGAAGAGCATTTAGAGCTAACTATTTATCCTTGTTTTATCTCACATTCATTTTCTTTTATCTTCATCTCTCCCCTCACTCTCACTTTTTTGCCCTTCGATTGGAGAGGCGCGTACCCCCGTACCCCCGCCCCCTCCCTCTTAGCTACGCCACTATACCTTACTCCAACGGTCTTGTTTGATAAGTCTATGTCTCATGCCCCTCCCCCTCAATCATTCCACCCTCAACGTCTGGACCATGCTGTGCCACTATAGTTGAAATGTTCCAAACTTTCTTTTAATTTATTCGAACACGGTCTGAAATACCTTTCTGTTATTTTTGTCATTGTACCCACGGGCCCCCACTAACACCACCTCCAACCATGGGCGTCAATCCTGGGGGGGACGGGGGGACACGTCCCCCCACGAATTTTCAGGTGGCGAAATGTCCCCCCCCCCCCCCCCCATGATTCGGGGTTAAAATCTTTTTTTTTCTTTTTTTCTTTCTTCCTCTCTTTCTCTCTGTGTTGAGAAAATGAAGCCAAATCAGGCGATCAGATTTTATTAATAGAACTAGAAGCGTCATTAATGTTACATTCACATTACCGGAAGTTCACAAACATTGGTTTACGATGAAAATCCTTTCACCAACTGAAAAAAAATCAAATTAATCCCTTGTATCTTCCAAACTTTATGGCTGATTGTTCAATATAAACGACAAAATCATCTATCTATCCCCCCCCCCCCCGTAGCGTTCTTGTTCCTGTTAGTTGAACTTAAGACTGCTTTATTTTTAATTTGGCAAAAATTATGCCCAAAATCAAGCCATCTATCCATCAATTTCAAAAACAATCTTCAACATCTGAGGGGGCCACACCCCCTGCGTTTTACTGTTTTCTTTTTAATTTGGCAAAAATTAAGCCCAAAATCGAGCCATCTATCCATCAATTTAAAAAAAACTTCAACTTCTGAGGGGGGCACATCCCCCCTCAGACACCCCCTGCGTTCTTGTTCCTTGTTAGTTGAACTTAAGACTGTTTTCTTTTTAAATTTGGCAAAATGTATGGCCCAAATCAAGCCATCTATCCATCAATTTAAACAAAAATCTTCAACTTCTGAGGGGGGCACATCCTACCCCCCTCAGACACCCCCTGCGTTCTACTGTTTTCTTTTTTATTTGGCAAAAAGTATGCACCAATTCGAGCCATCTATCCATCAATTTCAAAAAAACTTCAACTGCTGAGGGGGGCACATCCCCCCTCAGACACCCCCTGCGTTCTTGTTCCTTGTTAGTTGACCTTAAGACTGTTTTCTTTTTAAATTTGGCAAAAAGTATGGCCCAAATCAAGCCATCTATCCATCAATTTAAACGAAAATCTTCAACTTCTAAGGGGGGCACAACCCACCCCCCTCAGACACCCCCTGCGTTCTACTGTTTTCTTTTTTATTTGGCAAAAAGTATGCACCAGTTCGAGCCATCTATCCATCAATTTCAAAAAACTTCAACTGCTGAGGGGGGCACATCCCCCCTCAGACACCCCCTGCGTTCTTGTTCCTTGTTAGTTGAACTTAAAACTGTTTTCTTTTTAAATTTGGCAAAATGTATGGCCCAAATCAAGCCATCTATCCATCAATTTAAACAAAAATCTTCAACTTCTGAGGGAGGCACATCCCCCCTCAGACACCCCCTGCGTTCTACTGTTTTTTTTTCTAAGTTGGCAAAAAGAATGCACCAAATTGAGCCATTTATGCATCAATTTAAACAAGTATTCAACTTCTGAGGGGGCACATCCTCTCAGACCCCCCCCCCCCCCTGCGTGGCGCGCCCATTCGCCCCCTTACAAAATAACCTGGCGCCGCCGTGTCTGAACTTGTGTCCCCCCCCCCCCCCCCCCCCCCCCCACGGTCTGAATTGGATTGACGCCCATGCCTCCAACACCAGAGTTTGAAAGGGCTGGTTGAAAAGACGTAATTTCCCGGTTTTCAAGTCCACTCCAAAATAATAAATTTTCAATAGAAGCAGAATAGTCAGACAAACCAATCAAACAAAGTTTGAACAAAATCGGATAACTAATAAGCAAGTTATGAATTTTTAATAACATGAACAACTTTGGAATTCACAAGACAATTTGGCAACTCACTCATGAGTCTGTGCGTCATTGCCTCACTATCCACTAATTGTTTTCTTTATATTACAATAATTTATAATATACATTTTCAATTTTCCCCTAAAAATCTTATTTTCCTCACACCAGCATCCAAGTTATATTGAAAGTAATATGCTTTTGTGTGGATGCACTAAATAAATATAGAGGGGTATTTTTCTTCAGTTTAATCATGAAAAATGTGAATTTTGATAAACTATATTAAAAATTATGTACATAATGTAATTAATATAAATATACCGAAAAAGTATAATTTCTTCAAAGTTCATAAAAGATTTTGTGCAATATGATACAAATCATGTAACCTAGGCAAAGGCATAGGGAAATCCAATGGTAATTTGTGTAGTGATTTGTTAAGTTCTATAGTTTTTCATACTTAAAAAATAAATAATAACTTTATTATTAGTTATCCGATTTTACTCAGATTTGTTTTGCTCTGTTTCTCTTGTTTTTCTGCATCTATTAAAAGCGAATTATTTTTGGAGTGGACTTGGCCTTTAAAGTGGTTTAGCGGTGCCGCGGCATGTATGAGTCCATGCAATGAAGGGGTATACTGGAATGATGGTGTATGTGAGGGGGGAGGGGTGGACATCGGTGTAACTCTGTAAAATAAAAGACGAATTTCCAAGGCTACCGATTATGGTAACTCGAGACTAGGAGGGAGGTATTACAGTGCCCCTTTTTATAAAAAGTTGCGATTAATCGTAACTTTATTGCAATTTATATCTATTGCAACAATGTACATAAGAGATTGGGGACTGCAAACTTGCGATTGATTATAGGACTTACGATTGATTTGGATCAATCGCAACACCTTATATAAGACAGGCCCATGCGTCTCCTTTCTTATTCTTTCCACTTCCCCTTATCCCTTCCCATTTCTCTCTTTTCTCGCCCTTTCTCTGTTTTTTTTCTTCATTACTTGCAGGGGGAGGGGTGATGAAGTGCATCACGTGATCCCATTGTAGTTGATTGTAGTTGATTCGTTGATTTATACACCTACTGTTCCTCTTCAAATCCGGATATGGAGAAGGGGTATTTCCCTTAAATTATTTTCCCCTCGGTTTTGCCATGTTTATTAGAGCGGAGCGAGCTCAAGTGCAACCCGATGGAGATTACATGAAGAGCGCCGTCACTTGGCAGTGAATATGTGTTTTATACTTTCGTGTCGATAAACTTCTTGATGTACTTGATAAATCATAAAGTATTATTTTAGAAACAAAGGCACCATTTGACGTCAGTAAGGTAGAGATGACGTTGTTGAAAACAATTGCTATTGTCAGAATTAGAAAGACGTTGAAAACAACATGTTTTGTTTTTTTGTTTATCCCCAAAGGTTCTAAATATAAGTTATTGCCACTTCCAATTATACTGCTACCCATACAGTTGGAATTTTCCAAAAATAATATACAGTTTATAAATCCTCAAAACTTTAATGATCAATCTCTAGGGCTCATAGATTGATCAACACAGTTCTGAAAGGATTAAAAGAAAAAGTCATATCGCCACAATCACTTCTTAAAAAGAGGCAAAGAAAAAAGAAAGTCCATTTAAGGAGCAGCAGTATCTCTATAAATCCATGCTCTCAACCAATCATTTGATTAGGATCCACTTCATCATCTTATAATACATGTTATCTTTCATAATATCTGTATAACAAATTTATAAAATTCATCACATTTTGAGGAGCCTTTTATTGCAAAATTTTCATACAAGCAAAAATATAGGGGCACAATTTTGGAATTCTGTACTTACGGATGTTACTTTAATAGGTTTAAACAGGGGGCACAAGTCGGATGTGCCCCTCCCCCTTTTAATAAAGCCACCACTGACATGTGGTGTTTTTATCCCACTGCTGCCACCACTTTTGTGTCATACACTTGATATTTCTACACAGAGCTCAGCGAACACACACAAGCATTTTTTGCATGCACTTGCCAGTCATTTACGTGTTAAAAATCCTTTTTTTTTTGGGGGGGGGGGGGGGT
>JAVYIG010018461.1:0-19652 GCA_035222895.1 Strongylocentrotus droebachiensis | reverse complement strand
CAAGACAAATTGGCAATTGGTTTCCACCAATTGTTTTCTTTATATGATAATAGGGACTTTTAGATTTGCACCTCGACAGCTTTGACTGCAACGTGTGACGTCATTTTAAGGCACTGCGCATGCGTAACGTCGTCTTAGTCGGCGATCGAGAATGCGTCAACCTTGATTTTCCTAAATCTAAAACATACATCTTGATATTTATATAGCGCCTTTACATGCTCAAGGTACTAGTATGCCGCGTGCGCATACAATATACAGTTCATCAGGTAGACAAAGGAACATCCCTTCCCTGCTATTATGTAAAAATGTGTAGAACAGCTGTCACATGCATATTCACCTGTTTTACACATTTTTACATAATAGCAGTGGAGGGATGTTCTTTTGTTGAGGGTAGAATGAGGAACTGTATATTTTGTCCTCTTTCTTTGTCCGTGATGTTCATAATGTTACTTCCTGCATGCATGTATATCGTCGAGTGCAATATAAAAGATTTCTAATTGTAGTCAACATGGGCAGTTAAGTACGTTGACACGCATGATCAGTCGACGTTCGTCGTGTTCTCGTCCACTTAATCTAAAAGTCCCTAATATAAATTTCCCATTTCCCCTTATGAATCTTATTTCCTCACACCAGGTTAGAGGCGCTGGCCGTGGCAAAATCCAATATGGCATAATTTAAGTACACTGAATACCTTATCCGGACACCTACCCCCTGGACATTCACCCCCCCCCCCCCGGGTAATCACCCCAGTCAACTACCCCCTAGGACAACCACCCTCTAGGACAAATACCCCCCTAGGGCAAACACCCTCTAGGACGAACATCACGGGACAACTACCCCCGGACAACTATCCCTAGAAAAATTACCCCCCGGACAACTACCACCAGGATAACTACCCCCGGACAAATACCCCCTAGGATAGTTGTCCGGAAGGTATGTGTCCTAGAGGATGGTAGTCGTAGGGGGTAGTTGTTTGGGGTAGTTGACTGTGGGTGGTTATCCGGGGGTGGATGTCTAGGGGGTAGGTGTCCTAGAACCGTTTTCCTAGAATCATTTGGGGCGAAAACTGATGTAGTGTATTTCAGTTTTCGCCCAAATAGCACTAAAAACAAATAATAATCCTTTTTTGGCTTGTCAGCAGACATTCCTTTTCATCAAGATGACACTTATTTTCACTAATTATTATTTTCATTGTTATAATTACAAAAGTGCAAATCTGTTACTTTTCGCTTTTGAGCTACATCTACAATCGAGAGTTTCATGATGTGTCCGTCTTTTTTCCGCCTTTAATTTCTATAACTTTCTCTCTCTCTCCCGCTCTCTACCTCTTTCTTATTTAATACCCCAGTATCTTGTTTTGCATTTTCATTCTTTCTCGTATGCTCTATATTGTCTAATTCTTCTAGTTTTTGTTTTGGGTCGTATGCCATTAGCTTACCTTACCCCCCCCCCCCCCCCTCCGTCTCTTTCTCTCACTCACTCACTCTCTTTGTTCTATGATTGCACATTCCTAACTTTAATCAAATCTTTTTTCTTTTTACCCTATTTTTTTTTTTTTGGGGGGGGGGGGGGTCGTTGTAAATAATCCTTAGTTCCTTTATATTTTAGCATTATCTATTTCTAGCACATATTAATAATTGTCTCTTCCTTTATCACCACACCCTCATGTGATACTATCGCTCTTGCTCTGTCATTCATACAGTCCAAATTTGTGTACACCCAGACGAAATCCAGCACATCGTTCAGATTCTGAAAATCTTTGTTCCGGAAATATAGCTTTGGAAGAACAAAAGTCAGTCAGTCACTCAATAGTGTCTGACAGTGAAGTCTAGCAAGTAAACGGGTATCCTTGCATAATTCGAAAATTAGGACACTGCTTACGTTTAAATTTCACAAATAGAACATACATGGCAATATCCATAATTCCTGCCAAGTTCTACAGAATTTGATGTTGGCTGCAAAAGAGACATAGTATCTTTAACATAATTGCAATGACGAACCTTCGTCATTGCCTTGTTTTCGTTCACATTCTGCCCCATTAATTGCAATGACGAACCTTCGTCATTGCTTTGTTTTCGTTCACATTCTGCCCCATTAATATTCTTGTTCTCCTGGTTTTCCTTATCGTCCAAAAATCCTATTCGTTTTGCACGTAGTGCTTGTTATTCCTAGTTAGGTACTTTCCTCATGTCCATTTCCTTTCAAATTTCATAGGCATAGTCTCTAGCATCTCATCAAGGTCACCTACTTTTTCGATTTTCGAAATCAGTCATGCATAACCATCCAGGCGCCATTTTGTCCGTTTCTGGTCCATTTTAAGGCCTTTTTTTCTTCCTTCCTATCTCCACTATCCTAGATCCTACACATTTGTAACAAATTCCTCTAGATAGTCTGAGAGATGTTCTTTCATCTGCGACACATGACTTGACCTTCAAAATGCCATCTTCATACTCGAAATTCAAATCTAAAACCGACTCCGTCAAAAATCTCTCAAGTTCTTGAAAAATGGACCCCTAAATAATCTAAAACTGCCATAACTTTCTCATATAAATTCTGTTTTGTATTTAAATCTTACAGTATCTTTATCTGATAATTGCACATAGCCATGCCAAATTTCACGCTCCAATGGCTTTGCACAACATAAATAGCGCCCTCTAAAGTTCTGGGAATTGGCTTTCTGTCTGTGGCCGTATCTCCATAATGGCTTGGCAAACCCGTACCCTTTTTTGGATTTAGATACTTGAAGATATGCCCTTTCCAGCCATATACAAAATTATATACCCTATCACTGACCAAATTTGAGAAAATTGCCCTCCAAATTCGCCATTTTCAAGAAAATTGAGAAATAACTTCAACTTGCTCTAAAATGGCGATCGTTATACCTACATCAATGAAACTTTGCAGACATATGTATCCATATACGTGACAACTGTTTACCAAGTTTGGTAAAATTCGAATATGTCAGCGCAAAGTTATCGCCAAAAATGATGAATTTACTATGGATTACGTAATAGCGCGTTCAATGCGCGCAATACATTGCGCGCAGATAACAATGGTGTCAAACTGACCGCAATGAAGTGCCCTTTCGGATGATACCAAGTATTATATATGTTCACACAGAAAATTGTGAGTAAATCGCATTTGAACAAAGATCACTACACGAATTCCGCCGAGTTTCCGCCCGAACCTAACACGTTTCGGCTATGACGTCATTTTTTCAGACTGCTTTTCGCCCCTTAAACGTCCTTTTTTTTCCTTGAAAATTTGCAGTGACATGCCGAGTTCCAATACGCAGGGCACCTCATGGCCGGATTTCTGAAATTGGTCAAGGGGGCCATTTAAGACGCCATTTTGTCCTATTCATCTATTTTACATCACGTGTTTCGATAGGATTATCATAGAAAAAAAAAGAGTGGTTTACAATAACAACCATGAAATTTTCTTTCTAATGATACCAAATACGGCCCATAAAGAGACGTAAAGAGAGAGAGAAAAAACAATTTAACTCCGGCCATAATACAGATCCTGCACGTTTTCCGCCCATTCATTACACGCATTGTCTATGGGGCATATCGGGTTCACGCTTTTGGCCCCCACAACGAACTTGATTGCAATGTCAAACATGCACCAAATCCCATTTGTTTGTGCACGCAGTGCTTGCGAGCCCTTTCTAGGTTCTTTCCCCTATCCCAATTTCTTTCAAACTTCGTAGGCATAGTACCATCCCATCAAGGTCACTGTTGATGCCTTTCTTTCGCCCTACCTATCTCCAAAATCACAGAAGCTACAGACTTCGTGCAAATTGCTCTGGATAGTCCGAGAGAAGCTCTTTCGTTTGACACGTAGAAACACGGCGTCATTGCACGCACATCGTTCTGACACGATTGCATTTCTAGTATTCTCCTCTTTTTCCTCGTCCGGAAATCACATTCGTTTTGCACGTAGTGCTTGTTATTCCTGGTTAGGTACTTTCCTCAAGTCCTTTTCCTTTCAAATTTCGTAGACATCATCTCTAGCATCTCATCAAGGTCACCTACTTTTTCGATTTTCGAAATCACTCATGCATTACCGTCCAGGCGCCATTTTGTCCGTTTCTGGTCCATTTTAAGGCCTTTATATCTTCCTTCCTATCTCCACTATCCTAGATCCTACAAACTTCTAACAAATTCCTCTAGATAGTCTAAGAGATGTTCTTTCATCTGCGACGTATAACTTGCCCTTCAAAATGCCATCTTCATACTCGAAATTCAAATCTAAAACCGACTCCGTCAAAAATCTCTCAAGTTCTTGAAAAATGGACCCCTAAATAATCTAAAACTGCCATAACTTTCTCATATAAATTCCGTTTTGTATTTAAATCTCACAGTATCTTTATCTGATAATTGCACATAGCCATGCCAAATTTCACGCTCCAATGGCTTTGCACAACATAAATAGCGCCCTCTAAAGTTCTGGGAATTGGCTTTCTGTCTGTGGCCGTATCTCCATAATGGCTTGGCAAACCCGTACCCTTTTTTGGATTTAGATACTTGAAGATATGCCCTTTCCAGCCATATACAAAATTATATATCCTATCACTGACCAAATTTGCGAAAATTGCCCTCCAAATTCGCCATTTTCAAGAAAATTCCGAAATAACTTAAACTTGCTCTAAAATGGCGATCTTTATACCTACGTCGTTGAAACTTGGCAGACACATGTATCCATATACGTGACAACTGTCTGCTAAATTTGGGAAATTTTAATAACGTCGGCGCAAAGTTATCGCCAAAAATGATGAATTTGCTATGCATTACGTAATAGCGCCTTTAATGCGTGCAGTACATTGCGTGCAGATGACAATGGTGTCAAACTGACCGCAATGAAGTGCCCTTTCGAATGATACCAAGTATGGTATATGTTTACACAAAAAATTGTGAGTAAATCGCATTTGAACAAGGGTCACTATACGAATTCCGCCCGATTATAACACTTATCGGCCATGACGTCATTTTTTTCAGACTACTTTTCGCCCCCTAAACATCCTTTTTTTTCCTTGAAAATTTGCAATGACATTCCGAGATGCAATACGCAGGGCACCTCGTGGCCTGATTTTTGAAATTGGTCAAGGGGGCCATTTAAGACGCCATTTTGTCCTTTAAATCTATTTTACATCACATGTTTGGATAGAATTATCATAGAAAAAAAGAGAGTAGTTTACAATAACGACCATGAAATTCTCTTTCCAATGATACCATATACGGCCCATAAAGAGACATAAAGAGAGAGAGAAAAAACAATTTAACTCCGGTCATAATACAGATCCTCTACGTTTTCCGCCCATGCATTACACGCATTGTCTATGGGGCAAATCGGGTTCACGCTTTTGACCCCTAGAACGATCTTGATTGCAATGACGAACGTGCAACTAATCCCATTTGTTTTTGCACGCAGTGCTTGCGAGCCCTTTCTAGGTTGTTTCCCCTATCCCAATTTCTTTCGAACATCGTAGGCATAGTCACTTCCATCCCATCAAGGTCACTATGGAGGCCTTTCTTTCGCCCTACCTGTCTCCAATATTACAGAAGCTAAAGACTTCGTACAAATTGCTCTGGATAGTCCGAGAGAAGCTCTTTCGTTCGACACGTAGAAACACGGCGTCATTGCACGCACATCGTTGTGACACGATTGCATTTCTAGTTGGGTATCCATGTTCACCTGGGTGGAGTAATGTGGACTAATGTCTTGCCAAAGTGGATATATCACCGGACTGTGGATCACATGGTTCACGGTTTGAGACCTAGCCTATCCGATAGGCGTCGGGCTAAATGGCAAGTGTACTAATCGCGTTATGGAGACTGACATCGGCGCGGGCGACAGCCCGCTGTCGCCCGCGCCGATGTCACTCTCCACATAAACGCGATTAGTATACTTGTACAGCCCGACGCCTATCGGATAGGCTATTTGAGACCTCGAGTCCCGCCCCGGCACTAATGTCCTTCGGCTAGACATTAATCTACATTTGCCATTCTGGACCCCTGTGAAGTGCGTGGGTTCCTGGTAGGGATTTAGTCGTTGAATTTGTATGATTCTTAGAGAAGCTGAGCTTACACTTTAAGCGAGGGAAATGTAGATTGATCATCATCATTATTAGTAATAGACTTCAGCACTAGTGGTTCTAGCTCTCCCCCAAATTTTCGCCAAGCACACGAAATTAAAGCAAAACCCTTAGCCCCAACCTCTCCAAAAGACAACTCCACAATATTCTAGCATTACTGATGTTACCCTAAGTGATGTAAATTTATGATGTATTTTTTCCCCATAATTATGTAGTAAAGCATCTGGTTCGGGTCCTGGTTCGACTTTCTCAGCGGGTTCTCATTCTATAAGATACACTGCCGAAAACTATGATTATCGGTTTGTCGGGTTCATTTGAAATCTTTTTGGAGAAAAAACAAATTCACGGGGAACTTTAGAGGAAGATATCAAGGTAACCCCAAAGGGGAAGTAAAAAAAATAAATAAATAGCGTTGGCGTTTGAAGTGGTACGTTGGGGATGGGGATGAGTGGCAAAATCAAATCTGGATACAATACATCAGTTTCAGCCCCAAATGACAGCCCCAGATGGCACTGACAAGAGAATGATATTATTGGCTTGTCAGCAGACATTCCTTTTCATCAAAATGAAACTAATTTTCACCAATAATTATGTATTCATTTTTATAATTACAGAAGTGCAAATCTGTCACTTTTCGCTTTTGAGCTACACCTACGATCGAGTGTATCCTGATGTGTCTATCTTCTTTTCCGTCTTCTATTTCTCCAAATCTCTCTCTCTCTCTCTCTTTTCTTTCTCTCCTTCTCTTTTCTCCCTTCTCTCTCTTTCTCTCTCTCTCTCTCTCTCTCCCACTCTCTCTCTCTTATTAACACCAGTATCCTTAAATTATCTGTTCTACTCCCGTACCCCTCCCCGTCTGTTGATGGTTTCCTGTGTTGCCTATTCCTTCTTTCTCCTATTTGCAATGACGAACCTTCGTCATTGCCTTGTTTTCGTTCACATTCTGCCCCATAAATATTCTTCTTAGTATCGTCAGGAAATCCCATTCGTTTTGCACGTAGTGCTTGTTATTCCTAGTTAGGTGCTTTCCCCATGTCCATTTCCTTTCAAATTTCGTAGGCATCATCTCTAGCATCTCATCCAGGTCACTACTTTCTTCGATTTTCGAAATCACTCATACATAACCGTCCAGGCGCCATTTTGTCCGTTTCTGGTCCATTATAAGGCCTTTCTTTCTTCCTTCCTATCTCCACTATCCTAGATCCTACAAATTTCTAACAAATTCCTCTAGATAGTCTGAGAGATGTTCTTTGATCTGCGACAGATGACTTGACCTTCAAAATGCCATCTTCATACTCGAAATTCAAATCTAAAACCGACTCCGTCAAAAATCTCTCAAGTTCTTGAAAAATGGACCCCTAAATAACCTAAAACTGCCATAACTTTCTCATATAAATTCCGTTTTGTATTTAAATCTCACAGTATCTTTATCTCATAATTGCACATAGCCATGCCAAATTTCACGCTCCAATGGCTTTGCACAACATAAATAGCGCCCTCTAAAGTTCTGGGAATTGGCTTTCTGTCTGTGGCCGTATCTCCATAATGGCTTGGCAAACCCGTACCCTTTTTTGGATTTAGATACTTGAAGATATGCCCTTTCCAGCCATATACAAAATTATATACCCTATCACTGACCAAATTTGAGAAAATTGCCCTCCAAATTCGCCATTTTCAAGAAAATTGAGAAATAACTTCAACTTGCTCTAAAATGGCGATCGTTATACCTACATCAATGAAACTTTGCAGACATATGTATCCATATACGTGACAACTGTTTACCAAGTTTGGTAAAATTCGAATATGTCAGCGCAAAGTTATCGCCAAAAATGATGAATTTACTATGCATTACGTAATAGCGCGTTCAATGCGCGCAATACATTGCGCGCAGTTAACAGTGGTGTCAAACTGACCGCAATGAAGTGCCCTTTCGGATGATACCAAGTATTATATATGTTCACACAGAAAATTGTGAGTAAATCGCATTTGAACAAAGATCACTACACGAATTCCGCCGAGTTTCCGCCCGAACCTAACACGTTTCGGCTATGACGTCATTTTTTCAGACTGCTTTTCGCCCCTTAAACGTCCTTTTTTTTCCTTGAAAATTTGCAGTGACATGCCGAGTTCCAATACGCAGGGCACCTCTTGGCCGGATTTTTGAAATTGGTCAAGGGGGCTATTAAAGACGCCATTTTGTCCTATACATCTATTTTACATCACGTGTTTCGATAGGATTATCATAGAAAAAAAGAGAGTGGTTTACAATAACAACCATGACATTTTCTTTCTAATGATACCAAATACGGCCCATAAAGAGACGTAAAGAGAGAGAGAGAAAAAACAATTTAACTCCGGCCATAATACAGATCCTGCACGTTTTCCGCCCATTCATTACACGCATTGTCTATGGGGCATATCGGGTTCACGCTTTTGGCCCCCAGAACGAACTTGATTGCAATGTCAAACACGCACCAAATCCCATTGGTTTGTGCACGCAGTGCTTGCGAGCCCTTTCTAGGTTCTTTCCCCTATCCCAATTTCTTTCAAACTTCGTAGGCATAGTACCATCCCATCAAGGTCACTGTTGATGCCTTTCTTTCGCCCTACCTGTCTCCAATATCACAGAAGCTACAGACTTCGTGCAAATTGCTTTGGATAGTCCGAGAGAAGCTCTTTCGTTTGACACGTAGAAACACGGCGTCATTGCACGCACATCGTTCTGACACGATTGCATTTCTAGTCTCTATCTTTTCTCATCCCTCTCATGTTTTGTGGTTGGTCGTGCGTCATTATTAGTTTATCTTCGGTATTATCTACTCAGTATCTTTCTCCCCCCCCCCCCCCTCTCTCCGTTTCTTTCTCTCAATCACTCACTCTCTCTGTTTTATGATTGCCCATTCCTAACTTTAAAACAAATCTTCTTCTGTTTACCCTAATCCTTCTCTTTCGGGTTTTGTTGTATACAATCCTTAATTCCATTATACTTTTAGCACATATTAATAACGGTCTATTCCTTTCTCTCCTTTTGCCTTTCTCCCACTTTTTGTCTCTCTCTCACTATCGCACTTGCTCTGTTATTTATACCGTCCAAAATGTTGTACAATCAGTTGAAATCCAGCCAAAAAAATTCAGATTCCGGATATCTTTGTTCTTGAAATACAGCTTTGGAATCCCCCACATGGCGACAGAGCCGGAACTAAAAACATGGGAACCGGAATAAAATATACCGATTGTAGTCGCAGATAAATCACAAGTGAAAGTGATTAAATGAAAAGCAACATACTAAATAAAAAGAAAACAGAAGAATGTGAGGTCAATAAAAAAAACTTTTTTTCATACAGCATTATTACACAGACGTTAAACACATTCCTCTTCATTTAATCGTGGCAGAAATATAAGTTGGCGATGGTCATCTCTCTTATAGAAAATATCAACCCCAATGCAGAGGCGGCGCTGCAGGGGGGGGGGGCACAGTGACCCCATTTTTTTTACGTACCCCCAAATTCCCCTTTTTACATAGGTATAGTGTTCATTTCACTTTAAAAAGTGCCCCTTTTCCTTCGAAAAGTTTATATTTTCCTTTGCAATAGGTGCCCCTTTTCACTTTTGATAAGTACCCCCTAGATTAAAGGTACTATGTCCCATTTGCAGGCCAAAAAAATGAAAAAGTTAAATTCCAACTGCATTTGAAAGATAATACTAATTTAGAACTTCCCTAAAAAAGGTGGGGCTTGAAAATGTCTTCAAGTGGGAAAATAACGACAATTGGTTGTCAAATCGACTTTAGGGCTATAGAGCCCAAAAGTAATAGTCTTGATTTTCAGACAATTGTACCGAATGGTCATACGTTTTATGCTGCGCAAAGATTCAATCAGTTTAATCTTGGCCATCACAAGAAGTGGGTTATTGATGTAGACAAATGCTCATGTACCCTTTACAACTCTTTTCATGTACGTTATTACCAAAGAAGAAAAAAAGCCAGTCAGTCACTCAATAGTGTCTGACAGTAAAGTCTAGCAAGTAAACGGGTTTCCTTGCATAATTTGAATATGAGGACACTGCTAACGTTTAAATTTCACAGATAGGACATACATGACATATTCATAATTCCTGCAAAGTTCTACAGCATTTGAGGTTGGCTGCAAAAGGGACATAGTATCTTTAAACCCTATTATATTTTAAGAGGGACCCCTTTTACTTTGTAAGAAGTGCCCCTTACCCCTTAAGAAGCAATGCCCTCAAGAAGCAACAATTCTTGCATAAGTACAACTTGAAACACTTGAAAGGTAATAAAGTGTTACCTTTGATTGTAAAATACACCTTTTTAAGCGCATTGTGAAGACCCGCGGTCCTGAAATGTGCTAAAGAAGAACTCATCATTATTATCTCTAGATCCAGTGAGGATGCAATGACGCGAGATCAGAGACCCCCAACCCCGTAAAAAATGGAAAAGGAAATTTAGAAAGGGAAAAGAACGCGAAAGACAGGGAAAAGGAAAAAAAAGTTAACATAACTGTCATCCCCAATTTGGTGGCGTAGCTAACACACATTTCATCCACTTAGTAACTCATGCGATGAGAGATTAGTGTTTAAATAAAAACCAAACCATTCTCTTTAATTTATGCGATAACTTACTGTTGAAATAGACCTACAGACATAAAGCATAAAGAGTAGAGGCTTAAATTAAGGATCGAAATCATGACTCATCTTTTGGCTAGTAATATTGTCTAAATGATTGCGCGAGTTTGCATTTGGCACCGTGAATTTGACGGGAGTGATTAATGTTTTTCTTAATACGTTGACAGAATCTGTTCCAAAAGTAAACTATTCATTCTTTATCAAGAGTCTCCTAGCCTCCGCCCCCTGCCACTTTTACCCTTCTCATGATTTTCGTAAGAAAAAATTCCACAGGCGCAGAAAAAGGGGAATCCCCTAGTAGTCTATATAAAAAGCAAAAGTTATATCCGTACAGTGTAGTATTGACGCCATCTTAATGAGTATCATATTGATAGAAATTGCCTTTCTCTGAAATGTTTTAACATGTGCATATTCAACATTGTCTACATTACATACTAAGTGATTTGTGATCGAAACAGTTATTTGACAGAGCTCAAATTTCTTCCAGTTTGAGAAATGTTTTTAAAACAAATCTCAAAAAGGGACTACGCAAATATTGACTGGACGCAATGTTCCCGGAACCACCGGTAGGTGGCGCACCACACGACTAGGGCTTTAACGGAACACTCTCAATTACTTTCGTAGTAAAATACCAGGTAATGACCTAAAATGCCCAAGATATGTATGTTGTAGCCAACATTTTGACATTGTATCGCATGGAACGCCTTAGAATGGTTTCAAGAGGGTTAAAACGCTGAAAAACATACGAAACAGTATATATCTGAGCCAAAAAGTGAATTTTATTATTTTATTTAGTAGACCTGTGACGTCACACAAAACGTCATCTTCGGCATCATAGGTCTTGGAAGCAACGTCTTCGGAAGCATTCGGATGCTCGGAAATGTCACCCAAACAAAGTTGAAAGTTCAAGATGATCATGAGGCAAATGGCATCAATGATGGGTAAGTGAAAATGTGATTTTTTTTCTTCAAATTGATACAAAATTTGAGCGATTTTGAGCGAGTAACTTTTTAACTGTTTAGATTTTACACTACTCGAATCATTATTCGCTACGCAAAAGTGTACATGTAGAAATCGCGTGAACTTGACCAGATTATTTAGCATGTTGGCGCTTAAAATTAAAATGCCATGCACATGGTCATGGGAAAGTGTACCCACGTAGATCTAGTCCCTGCACATGTTATGATTCTTATTTCGCGGCGCTGAAAATCGACCTGTATTGCCGGACACCGTGTTATGTCTATGGCGAAACGCAAAAGTCGCGAGTCGCGCGAGAAGAAAATGAACGGAAAACAAATAGCAAAATGACATTCTCAAAACAAACTTGCCACCCATTCACTTTGCACGGGCATTAGGAAAATTGGATTATTTCATGAAAAAGGCATGTATTTGTCACTCATACGTTAGGCTAAGTTAGATGTGTAAATTTTCTAATTTTTTGTTTGTGTTCTTACGATGCGTCATACATTTCTTGATCACCCCACTCGACTTGCACATTCGATACGTGTAGTCCCGCGCGTAGAACGCGCGTCCGGTAATTCAATAGTGTCCGGTAATACCATGCGTGGGCATACGTGTTCATCTCGTATGACGGGGGCCCTATTATTTCAGGTCCTCAATTTGTCGATCAAAACATGAAATCTACGAGTAGGTTTATGATAAAAAAGAAACTTCTGTATTTTTATTCCCTGGAATGGCACTCCGTATCAACCTGCCAGTTTGTTTATATCGCTGTTCAAAATGACCCTAACCTTGTCGTAGTCTTCTTTTTCGTGCTCACAAAATCGGTATCATGAGAGGTTGTATTTCCGAACGGGTTGAGTACCCGGACACCGCGCATTAAAACGGCGCAATACGCGTCGGGGAAACATCGCGCGCAGTTGCAAACAGACACCCGGTGACGCAGCTGTTATTTTTCTTCGCATAAATCCTGATTTTGCATGGAAATTCTAATGCTGATTATTTGGAAATTACGTTTTTTGGCAACATATTCTGAAAAAACGCACAAAATTAAGTGTCCGGTTACTCTATTATGTTTTTTGGCAACATATTCTGAAAAAACGCACAAAATTAAGTGTTTGGTTACTCAAGTCCCCACCCTACCTATTACCGTCCAAAATTTCCTTGAGGTGTTGTTAGGTCAGTCCCCTCATACAAAGGACAGACATCATTACCAGCATATTTTCATGCGCGTGAATTCACGTCAACCGGGCAGGATATGAACTATTGCTTGTCAGGCGGATTCCTGACTAGGAGCTCACCATGTTTGTGCTCACCGAGATCTTAACACGATATTAATGAACATTTACATCACATATACAACCATTTTTTACTTACGATGTCAGTGTTTTCAAGCAATTTCTGTCCATAACGGGCATCGCTTGAACACTTCTTCTTCGTAGGGAACTGCTGAAACTGAATGCGCATGCACGATACTGTAATAGACATGTATACTCTTGAACTTGGCGTATTTATGCATACATTCTATATTAATAATTTACCAGTGTCTTTCAAAGACTACTTCAAAAGGCGCTCTGATACTTACCATTACTAAACAACACAAATTAATGATCTTTCTCATACACTCAATAAGAAAGCTTTCTCTGATCATGGTATACAAGCAGCCGGCCTAATCCTTTCGAATTCACTCCCTAAACTAATCAAAGAATCAAAAAATACAAAACACTTTCGAAACCTACTTAAACGCTAGCTGATTAGTAATTATGAGTAATTTCTTTGAAGCATGTCCACATTTGTCTTGTCGTAATGGTTTTTGTCAGAGTCTTTTTTACGCGTTCAACTTTTGTTAATTGTTTCTTTTTTCTGTGTATATCATGCATTGTATACATATTTTTGTAAAGGTGTGGGCTACTTTCGGGCCTTACTGGCTCTCCGGCTCATTCCTCCATTTGTCAGTCTTTGTATTTTACTGTTATTTTGAGGTGTTTAGGTCTATATTTTATCATTGTAAATTTTGTTGGAAACAAGGAAAATCAGCCATTTTGACAAAAAAATTGGATGAAAAGTTGCGAGTGCAGTGAGTGAGCGAGAAGCTGAGAACAAATAATTTCCATGTTTTTTAATCGAAAAATTTAATGTCAAAAACACAATAAAAAATGCTGACTGACCGACCCTCCCTGGAAGGTTTGACCGCCATTTTTTTTGTCACCTAATAGGTATAATTTTGTGAAAAATGGATGTGTATTAACAAATATTAGGGCGTGTGAAATCACTTTCACCTTTGGGGCTATTATACATGTAAGACTATGTATTTCACCATAAATTTACCTCTGCACCTCTGACAAATTTGTTGTAGGCCAGAGCATATGAAAAAATATGTTACAAACAACACACTCACCTGGCATGCTTTGTTGTCATTGGTTGCAAAATCTTGCATTTTCCTTTAAAAGGTCATTTTACCAATTAAAAATTATTTAAGGTTCTCATAATTTTGTAGACTTTAAAAGAAAAAAATCCAACTACCCATAACACACATTGTGTAATACCAACATCTCAAAAGTTACTGCTGGCTACTTGAGTGCACATAGCAATCAGTGATTCTTAGTATAAATTGCTCTCATCATGACTACCACTGGTACACTCATAGTCATCTTCCCTATCCTTTCCACTTTCAGCAATATGTCGCTATAGTTTCTCAGAGTATGTGACAAGGACCATGCCGATTGTCTTTTTTGTGTGTGGAATACATTGTTAATCTGCCACCTTGTACTGACACTTTACAATTAAATATAAACTTTTGGTAAATGTTTTCCATGGAAGATCATTTGTTATGTTCATGTGATAGTCTTCAACCGCATGCATCTTCAACCGCATGCGTCAACGCTACCCAAATCTAATTTGGGAGGACTTCGGACAATTTCACCCATGAACAACTCCAGCCAATGTGAGTACAGACACTATCCCAACAGTCACTTCCAACATCAAAATCAGTAGGTGAGAGGATGTATTCCCCGTATGGGTAATGCATCCTCTCACCACCAGAATCCTTCATCAACAACAGTCATCCTCCAAGCACAGGAACATTACACAAAATTATGTGCAACATCAAAACAGTTCAAGACATGTACCAGTAGGCCTACATTAAAATCCCTTCAGCATGCCTTCAACAAACACTGCATGTAGCCAAAGTAATTGTACCTGTTGATTTTGCTAACACCTTAATCTTTTAATTATTGTCCAACACTAGCATTAACCTGTAACTCATACCCCCAAATCTTCGGTTGTTCATCATTTTCCTCATGAACAGGGGGATGGTAGTCCAAAGCAAAAGTCACATCTTGGTCGTCTCGTTATAAAGAAGTCCTTGGGACCCATGAAATTGTTTCTTTATAACGAAATTTCTTTATATCAGGGCTGCCAAAACAATAGAATACAAAGGAAATCCAAGATATGGGACCAGAGATTTTACTTCTTTAAAATGAAATTTTGTTATATCAGTGTTCTTTATAACGAGAGTGCACTGTAAGTGAATGAGGGAACAACTTCTTGAGGGGAGTGTACCTGTAAGGGCATTCCAATACTGCCACGACACTTCCCCCTATACTCCTCTCGAGAGGTTGTTCCCTTGTTCCAATACTTGCTTCACTTGAGAGTGATGACATACATCATATGTGAATGAGGGAACCGCCATTGTGAAGGGAGTGTACTTCCTCCTGGCCCATACATGTACTCCTCCACCAATGCTTCACGTTTGGACCATCATTGATAAAAAAAAATAGTAATTATCTTAAATACTGTATATACTTTGGAGGTCGACAGACTTTTCCTAAATATAAACGTTACACTTATGTCAGACCACTCAACACACGGTCCATGGTGTCATTGTCTTTTATTGGTCACTGCCACGGGCGGGGAGGGATATCTTATCCACATTCTTAACATCCTGCATATCCTTCACCTCTAGAACACCATGCACAGTGCACTCTCATTATAAAGAAGTCCTCGGGACCCATGAAATTTCTTTATAATCAAATTTGTTTATACATGTATCAGGGTTGCAAAAACAATACTAGAAATGCAATCGTGTCACAACGATGTGCGTGCAATGACGCCATGTTTCTACGTGTCAAACGAAAGAGCTTCTCTCGGACTATCCAGAGCAATTTGTACGAAGTCTGTAGCTTCTGTGATATTGGAGATAGGTAGGGCGAAAGAAAGGCCTCAACAGTGACCTTGATGGGATGGGAGTGATTATGCCTACGAAGTTTGAAAGAAATTGGGATAGGGGAAAGAACCTAGAAAGGGCTCGCAAGCACTGAGTGCAAAAACCAATGGGATTTGGTGCTTGTTCGTCATTGCAATAAAGATCGTTCTGGGGGCCAAAAGCGTGAACCCGATATGCCCCATAGACAATGCGTGTAATGAATGGGCGAAAAACGTACAGGATCTGTAATACGACCGGAGTTAAATTGTTTTTTTTCTCTCTCTTTATGTCTTGTTATGGGCCGTATTTGGTATCATTAGAAAGAAAATTTCATGGTTGTTATCGTAAACCACTCTCTTTTTTCTATGATAATCCTATCGAAACACGTGATGTAAAATAGATTTATAAGACAAAATGGCGTCTTAAATGGCCCCCTTGACCAATTTCAAAAATCCGGCCAGGAGGTGCCCTGCGTATTGGAACTCGGCATGTCACTGCAAATTTTCAAGGAAAAAAAAGAACGTTTAAGAGGCGAAAAGCAGTCTGAAAAAATGACGTCATAGCCGATACGTGTTAGATTCGGGCGGAAACTCGGCGGAATTCGTATAGCGACCTTTGTTCAAATGCGATTTACTCACAATTTTCTGTGTGAACATATACTATACTTGGTATCATGCAAAAGGGCACTTCATTGCGGTCAGTTTGACACCATTGTTATCTTCGCGCAATGTATTGCACGCATTAAACGCGCTATTACGTAATGCATAGTAAATTCATCATTTTTGGCGATAACTTTGCGCTGACATATTCGAATTGTACTAAACTTGGCAGACAGTTGTCACGTATATGGATACATATGTCTGCTAAGTTTCATTGATGTAGGTATAAAGATCGCCATTTTAGAGCAAGTTTAAGTTATTTTGGAATTTTCTTGAAAATGGCGAATTTGGAGGGCATTTTTCTCAAAGTCGGTCAGTGTAAGGGTATATAATTTTGTAAATGGCTGGAAAGGGCATATCTTCAAGTATCTAAATCCAAAAAAAGGTACGGGTTTGCCAAGCCATAATGGAGATACGGCCACAGAAAGAAAGCCAATTCCCAGAACTTTAGAGGGCGCTATTTATGTTTTGCATAACCATTGGAGCATGAAATTTGGCATGGCTTTGTGCAATTATGAGATAAGGATAGTGTTAGATTTAAATACAAAACGGAATTTATATAAGAAAGTTATGGCAGTTTAAGATTATTTAGGGGTCAATTTTTCAAGAATTTGAGAGATTTTTGACGGAGTCGGTTTCAGATTTGAATTTTGAGTACGAAGATGGCATTTTGAAGGTCAGGTGATACGTCGCAGATGAAAGGACATCTCTTAGACTTTCATAAGGAACTTTTTAGAAGTTTGTAGGATCTAGGATAGTGGAGAGAGGAAGGAAGAAATAAAGGCCTTAAAATGGACCAGAAACGGACAAAATGGCGCCTGGACGATTATGCATGAGTGATTTCAAAAATCGAAGAATGTAGTGACCTTGATGAGATGTTAGAGACTATGCCTATGCAATTTGAAAGGAAAATAACATGAGGAAAGCACCTAACTGGGAATAACAAGCACTGTGTGCAAAACGAATGGGATTTCCGGACGATAACCAGGAAAACAAGAATATTAATGGGGCAGAATGTGAACGAAAACAAGGCAATGACGAAGGTCGTCATTGCAATAATACAAAGGGAATCCCACATATGGGACCAGAGATTTTACTTCTTTATAATGAAATTTTGTTATATCGGTGTTCTTTATAACGAGAGTGCACTGTAAACGTTTCTCCACCACATTATCGCACATCAAATAAGCACAATTCCAACACGTACAAAAAAAACCCGAAGCGCCCTACGAAGTTATTTAGAATTTTCATTATTGTTGGGATATCCATGCATAATAGGATTTGCACATGTCTATACCCATCATGCTTCCACCCCCCCCCCCCCCCCGGATGCACCACAACATGTATAAATCTACAGGTAGCCCCTTTCATCTGGCCAGACGCAACACATGGCATCTATCTCTAGTTCCGAAAAACTCTGGATCCGGAGCAGTTCGGCAATACGGTAGCGTACTAAAGTGCTGGGCTGGCTGTTCATGGATAAACACGTATATGACGTCACAAACATCACTGTACTTGGATGGAGGCTGGACGCAGAGGGTGCTAGGCTGGATGGAGCCTGATGAGGGGGTGCAAATTTAGATGAAATCATGCTAGGAGGTAGATGGAGTTAATTATTGATGTACATCTCTAAGGCTCGATGGAGAGGGTGCTAGGCTGGACGGAGGGGGTGCTAGTTTAGGTGGCTACTGCTTCTTCAAATGTAAATAATCATTAAGTGTCTATAAAACAATGGTGCACATCTTCCCAGGCTTTCACAGTGTGAAACGATTGTTAATATTGATACTTACTTTACTTACTTTTTCAATTTTAGCCATTTTCGATCCACTGCAGGATGAAGGCCTCAGCATGATGTTTCCAAATGCCTCTGTTCAGCGCCTGTTGGTGCCAATTTGTCTCTCTCCAGTACTGTTGCAGCTCGTCTCGCCATCTTTTTCTTTGACGTCCCCTGTTTCGTTTTCCCTCATATGGTGTCCAGTGACAGTGAGTGATTGCTGAGCTCCAGCGATTGTCATTCCTACGGCTGATGTGGCCCGCCCAATTCCATTTCCTTCTTTTCACTGTTTCAAGGATGTCCTGGACTTTTTCTGTCTTTGTATGTGATGCTTAGAATACTTCTTTCCATGTTGTGTTAAGATGCTGCTAGCTTTCTTTCCATTTTTGATGTTAGTGTCCATGTTTCTGCAGCGTATGAGATTACTGGGATGTTGCACTGGTTATATACTTTCTTTTTCAGGCATACTGGAAGTTTGCCTTTCATGATGGTGCTATATCTACCGAAGGCTTGCCATCCAGCTTTGATCCTTCTTCTTATTTCGTTATCTTGATTTTTATCTTATAGAGAGAAACGTAGACCTAAGTAAATATACTCCTCTACTTGCTCCATTTTGGTACCGTTCACTTGGATTTGTTTTGGATCTTTGGCTGATCCTGTCATGACTTTAGTCTTCTTCATGTTCATTTTGAGACCTGTTAGTCGGCTTGCATCATCCAGTTCTTGCAGCATTATTTCGAGGTCGTTTAAGTTGTCAGATATGATGACAATATCGTCTGCAAATCTTAAGTGGCTCATGTTTTCCCCGTTTATGTTGATTCCCTTTGATGACCAGTCTAATGTTTTGAAGATGCTCTCTAGGCAAGCAGTGAAGAATTTTGGTGAGCCGGTGTCTCCCTGTCTAACTCCCTTTCTTATTATTTTGTTGCTGGCCTTGTGCATTCTGACAGTGTTGTAGGCCGTGTTATACAATGAACTACCTCCTAAAGAGAAGGTTGAGTTCTGGGAAGAGGTGAAGAGTAATTTGTGAGCGTTATCGTTCTTATTATGCAAGTGTGGAAGAACATCAGATTAGACATGTTCCCTGAAAAGCATGGCTCTTCAGATGCCTTCATATTTTAAATATGTCATGTAACATCGTAAAAATCCAGGGTAGGATTTTTACGCCACGTGTTCGTGTAGTCCCATAATATAAATCTTTCTGTGTACAGTGTTTGTAACTTTACCAAGACTTTCTTATCATTTTGATGATTCCAGAACCTTGCAATACACACAAATTCTTATATGCTAGATGATCAACCTTTTCTGGTCGATTCC
>JAVYIG010018460.1:0-19663 GCA_035222895.1 Strongylocentrotus droebachiensis | reverse complement strand
TTCGCATCACATTATCATATACCTTCCACAACAATACACCAAAAGGATCACGATATGAAGCCAGCACTAGAAATTTCAATTCAAATTTAATACCTATATAGAGGCATTTGAAATTACAAAGTAAACTAATCCGCTTGCATGTCAACATCAATGATTTTTTTGAATAAGCAAAACGCGTACGCAGAACAAAGTAACCCTTTCGAGACGGTCATTCCACAATTTGTGGTTAGGCTCTATAACTTTTGCTTCAGATCCCTAGAAAAGATTACCAGATGCATGAGTAGATAGGGTACACAATTCTGCACACGTTATGTCCTTGCTTGTTGCATGACCATATTGCATATGATGCCAGGAATTTAATACAGCAAAGTATGCTTTAAAATCCTTAAATGGGCTACATGTTAAAGGGTTCAAAAATTAAACTGGCAATTTGTCAACTATCCAAGAAAGGTTCTACCCGTGTATACTGTTTTCAAAGCCATGACATGTTAGTAAAACAATGCAGGTTTAGAAGCAAAATGTTATTCTGATCAATATACATACATATGATCAATTTAGCCCTTAGTAATTCCCGTCTTTAAAGGGATACGACCAGGGACACGTCAAACAAAAATGTGTTAAAAACACACACAAAAAGAGTAAGCAAACATAATAGAATATTGATTATCTCTTAAAAAATGAGCAGGTGTCAAAGTGGTAGAACAAAACATACAATTTTCTCACGTACCTGACTGGATTATTTTATTCAGAAATTTTGTAAACAGATATGACTGTTAAAAAAAAAAGTTCGTTGTTGAGGGAAACAAGTCTTGAATAGAAGGGTTGAATTCTGGGACAAGGTGAAAAATAATTTGTGACCGTTTTAATCGTTATTATGCAAGTGGGGAAGGACATCAGAGACAAAAAACGTTACCTAGGCTCAGTTAAATACGAAACATGTCAAGCATATTTTAAAAGCATTATCATTAATTTGATCTACTACAAATATTTGACACAATAGTACTAGAAAATAATTACTAACATGACTTGAAATTTCTATTGGGCGAGGTATGGGAACCCCGTGTCTGCGCACCTAAGGTTTGACTGGAAATTAAGTAAGTCTTTTCTTTATCATTCCTTTAATACTTGAGCTTATTAAAACAGTATGTGTGTAAAAAGTGTCATCGAATTAACAAGAAGCATTGTCATTTTCACGAGAAAAGACCATCACGTCATATTGACGTTCAAAAGCAGAAGTTTCCCATTTATGCACATTCGATTTATACGCAATGTGGGATTTTCGTCATCAAAGATGGACATTAAAAGAGAACTTGAGGAAATCTTATTTTTCTGAAGTGTGTACATGATCATACCGAGGTTATAAGAAATTAAGTCGTGTATCTTCAACACATTATTTGCGTCAAAGAGTTCATGAGCATGATCGCAGAAATTGGCGGGACATGTGATTCACACTGCTTTCTTTCTATCAAGTTGAGTATTTCCACAGGCGCCCCGTGCGAGGAGTCCATAATCCAAGCAAGCAAGTACTAAATTCGAGTACAAATTAAGCAGTATACGAGATGGAAATACAATTTTATCTTGTTCAGAATACCAATTTATTTTTAGAGATTATTTTTAAAAACATAGTTAACATGCAGCTTCCATGAAAGTTTATCATCTACTATTATTCAAAGGAACTTCGTATAAGAGACTTTGTGTTTAATAGTATTATCAAGTCCAATATTTCTTGGTAAGTTATCAATAATATAACTAAATACCATATAATTTTATTTTTTTTGTAAATTCGATGACAATTTAATTGCCTTGATCCAGTCAGCAACTACTCGTAATTGAGAGTTAATCGTTCTGAGTATAATGTCTGATTAGAAAAGTCGTTAGCAAACAAAATGAAAGACAGGGTTGTTCAGGACATGTCAAATTCATTAATATATACAATTAAATACAATGTATGCGAAAATACCCTGAATAATTGTGTTGTATGTTTATGTAAATAATGTACTGAAATGTTAATGGCATGACGCGCTTAAATTTGCGTCATACCACACATTAGTCCAAATCCAGCTAATAGACAAGTATATTTCAGCAGCCGATCATCTTTCCCCGCTAATTCAACAGGGAGAAGTTCCACAAACGTCACAAACATAAATGTCCCAGTGGCTAAACCTAGTAGGATGCCATTGACTAATAGAGCATCAGCGTTGACGGACGGATCAGCGAGTGGAATGCCGATACCGATGCCGATTGGGGACGTGAGAGAAAAGATGACGAGGCTACTCCACTTGAGAACATCCCGTCCTGGTAATTGAGCGAACCGAAGAAGAACGGTGAAACTCTCGATGCCCTTATGGATAGAGATGGCAATCAACAGGTATATGGTGTCCTGCTCCTCAAGCTGAAGACCAAGGGCTAGTCCTTCGAAGAGGCCGTGGAAGGAGAGTGAAACAAGGAGGACGATGGCTCGGAAGGAAGTGAGAGGCTGGAGGTCGTCCAGGCCTCGTTGGACGGTAATCGATGCTTCGCTTTGACACTCTGAAGGCGATCGTTCACGCAGCGCCCCGTAGTCGCCATGGCCATCGGTGTCCGATTCTCCGGTTGTGGGCTTAACCATGTGAGATGTGTCAGATGCGGTAGTATCAGTTCTCTCTGGGCTCTCCAGGCACCACATCATCAACTGTTCCACGAACACAACGAACAGGAAGCCCACACCAGCCGTGAAGCCAGCCCAGTCGAAACCCATGGCCATTCCGCCCCCTCCTACTTCACCGGCGTGAGTGATGTTCAGCGCCTTGTCGAAAATCATCCTCACATCTGGAAGGAGATGAACGAGTGCGATGCTCAAGAATATTCCAGCCGCGGCTGAGTTAAGTAGACTGATAACACGTCTTGTGATGGCGCTTTCTGCCATTCCTTGCGAATGGGATCTTATACAGCATAGTGGTATTAATCCTCCAACAAATGCTAACACAAAGAGCAATCCAATGCCTAGGCCTTTCAGAGCAACGATATCCATCCTCTTCTAGTTCAGCGTGCTCAGTTTCGTGTTAAGATCAAAAAGAGTCTTCGAATTTGCATCGAATAGTTTAGTTCAAGTAAGGAATTAGTTTAGGCTGGCTAGCTGTAAAAGAACGAGTCGTTTATCCATATCGATCCTGTTTATATGATATACACCTTCATCATGAGCAAAGCACGCGTATACCTGAAACGTAGCAGAAACACAAGCGTACAGTATTACTGCACTGCAGGTCCTGTGATTCGCGAAGTACTAAAAGTGCTCTGATCAGATCGATATCTCGGCACAGCCTACAGCAGGTTCGACTATATAGTTCGATCTCCACTGATAAAACAAGAGCAATGAGTTTAAACTTGCAGACTATATCACTCACTTAACCAACAGTAGGGTGCTCCACAAAACGAAATGATACCATATAGTGCAATACTCAGTTGTTATTATCCATTATACAGCTAGGGTCACAGTCGAGTCACAGATTGCAGGTAGATACACGTGCCTTGGGAATTATAACAAGTGTTCTTGCGCTGCATTGTGAGGGTACGGATGACAGACAACACCCGGTTATGATAGACTAATTGCATGCGTGATTGAACCCAAAACAACGTGCTGCATACAGGGCTTTGACAGGTTAAGAATAACGTGTAAACTACAATATTTGCAATGTTTATCGTAACGTGCAAGTATAGCGGCCATTCGAACTGTTGAGTTATGATTACATAGGTCATTGCAAAAACGATTTTCTGGTCAAAGTATAACATTTCCTTACTAGCCTGTTAGCCGGATCGCACCACGCGATTGACTAGATATGTGCATGCACTTGTTTACATACGGCACTTAGCTGGCAGGGGCAGATTCAGGGTTGTCCGAAAGGGGGCGGGGGGTTATTCTTCATATTAATATTTTCAGGAAATCCCGTGGGCGATCTCCAAGCGAAGGTGCAAGTTAGACAAATCTCCGACAAAAAGAAAGTTCTCTCATTTTCCTTGCATTTTCTAAAGAGGGGGAAGGGAAGCCCTTTGGAAATAATGCTGGACGTTTAAAAAAAAATCTTTCTTTTTTAACATTTTTATTTTTTAACGTCTTTAAGAGAGATATGCGATTGTCGTGAGCAAGCGAATGCGGGAGATGCCTGCCTAAACACCAATGAAAAACAATTAAAAGTTAAAATACAAATACAGTTCAAATCTTTTCAGTATAGAATTGAAAAAAGAATAGTCTTCAGATTACCACCACAGGCTTCCCTAACCCGATTATTTGTACCAAGGCGCAACAATAATTACATATGTAATTTTGTTTTCTTTTAATCTAGAGAGATCACATTTATAATCCTACAATCAATTTATCATTTTCCGTGATCGGTGGCCACAACAACATTCTCGATTTTCGATTTTCGATTTTTGAGGGCTGACAAATAAAACAAGAAATGTGGGTCAATAACCACTGGTTGCCATAAAAAACGACACATAATAAAGGATAAGTTCCCTGCCAAATAACCGAAATAACCTCTGAATGACGAACCGAAGTTGCCCTCGAACTCGAAATAGTAGGCACTTTTAGATTCGCACGAAGACAATGGGGATTGCTACGATCGACGTCCTTTTAATGCACTGCCTTGAATGGACGTCACACGTATCAGTCCACGCAAATCTAAAAGTCCCTATTGTTCAGGGAACTGCAACCAGGTTCTTTCATTGTTGTAGCGCTTTATAGCACGGGCTCCCTGGATTCCATGACACCGGAGATAATCACACTATGAACATGACGGGCAAAGAAAGAGGACAACATATACAGTTCCTCATTCTACCCTCAATAATTGCTGTGGTAGACAAAGGAACATCCCTTCACTGCTATTATATAAACATGTGTAGAACAGGTCAATATGCATGTGACACCTGTTCTACACATTTTAACATAATAGCAATGAAGGTATTTTCCTTTGTCTACCACAGCAATTGTTGAGGGTAGAATGCGGAACTATATATTTTGTCCTCTTTCTTTGTACGTCATGTTCATAGTGTCAATGGCGTACGAGGCGGAAAAAGGAGGGAGTGGAAATGGTGTCGCTCACATCCCCACCTACCGAGAGTTTTGAAAGTATACACCTTAATTTTGACCAACCTCAAACCAAAGTCGAGCATTTAAGTGGTTGTGCCAATTTTATGTCTTAAGTTGTGTATTTTAAAAGCCTGAATAACATGTTACTCAAAAAAAGTGTAATCAATTTGGGTTAGTTTAAAGTGAAACTTGATGTAACTCAATAAACACTTTCCCTACAAGTGTTATAGACAATTATAATCCATCTCTTGATCTGAATTGATGTTACTTATAACCATTGTAATAATTTGGATTTTTTAAATATTTTCCTTTCTTTACTTTTCTTTTACTTTGTGTAAATGACATATCTTTTTGTTCTTCTTCTTTGCATTTAAAAGTTGCTTTCATCACTACCATATACTTTTTAAATATTTTATATCCTATTTTGTATTATTTTGTGTTTGCGGCACCTGTTGTGAAGCAGGTCCTCTGTTGCTCTGAGTTGAACTACCCTATTTTTTTTTAAACACAACAATCCTTTTATCTATGTCCTATAGCTTTAAGGCCGTTGGGGCGACAATTAAATGGACGTTGAGACACAGGTTCTCCATAACTTTCTGTAGTTAGCTGCTCAAATGACATTTCCGTCCATTGCTTGATGTTATCTGTCCATATCCTATTTGGTCTTCTTCTCAATCTTCTCCCATTGGAGAATAAAGAAATTAATAAATAATGAATAATCTGCAAAAAATCATGCATTTCTGTTCACAGAAGTTTAAATAATGGATTTTTTTTAACCAGAATGATAGTAGTTGATTTTAATTTTTTGCTCATGGGAACTTCCAGTATTGGTAAACTGAAATGTCATTTGTTTAAAGTCTTCCCATATTAACAAACTGGCATCCTATTTTTTTCAAAAATCTTGGCTTCATCTTATTTTTCTTTATTTTTGCTCCTGCTCAAAACAAAATTCACCCTGAAAACGCATATAACAAACTACTTGTACAATACCTTTACATCAACAACAATTTACATCAATTAATTTACTATGGCTTGTTAAGTGTTTTCATCAGATTTGAGACTTAACTGAAATGTCAAATGAATAATTAAACAAAATGGGGGATGCATTAGTTTAATCTAGGCATCCTTACCCTGAAAATGCATATACCAAACAACATGTACAATACATTTACATCAACAGCAATTTACATCAATTAAATTACCATGGCTTGTTGGGTGTTTTCATCAGATTTGAGACTTAACTGAAATGTCAAATGAATAATTCAACAAAATGGGGGATGCATTAGTTTAATCTAGGCATCCTTTATTACCCTGAAAATGCATATAACAAACTACTTGTACAATACCTTTACATCAACAGCAATTTACATCAATTAAATTACTATGGCTTGTTGGGTGTTTTCATCAGATTTGAGACTTAACTGAAATGTCAAATGAATAATTCAACAAAATGGGGGATGCGTTTAATTTAATCTAGGCATCATTACCACCGGTGAAGGCGCCAGTGTTTGATTAGATCAAAGTACTAATATGTATTATAGATGAGGCCACCAGTACTATTTCTATTTCTATTTTTAGGACGTCATTGACATGATGGCGCCATGCTTAATTTCTAGATTGTTTCTAGATTATTTCTAAGATACCAGGCTGTATAATGTATTTTAGATGGGGAAAATACGTGAGATGTAAGAAATAGTAAGATAAAGTAAGATTTATTCGGTCATCTTCTTTGTTTTGTTTTTTGTTGGGGGACAACTTAGGAACTGTTGGAATGACGATAATTAATTATGCATATGAAAAACTTTCGTTCATCTGCTCCGCACGCATCGCACCGTGAGCTACAACACGTGAAATTCCTTACCATTTCATGCATTACCTACGCTAAATCACAGCAACAGCCTAACTGAACCCACTTTTAATACCATCTCGGCCGGTGTTTTAAAATTCAATGTTTTCTCTTTAAGATGATATAAATTTGAAATAATTTCATTCATGGGAAAAGGTTGCACTTTTTGCTTAAAAATGTTCCAAAAAAACCTTTCACGACACTTTCTCTATGGAGGTCAACCGATTTTCGCCCAAAATTCGTCAACTCTCCATATTCATCTTGGCTGTAGAACTGATTCGATGGCCGAATTGCACCATCTCGCATGTCAAATTAAAGCAGAGGTTTCAACGATTCCAGTTATGTATCATTCATTTTGATTGGATAAGAGGAAAAGGTTGCACTTTTGCATCCAATGATTTGCTGTCTCTCATGTATGCTCCCTTTTGCGCAAGAGCATGAAATATGCCACACTACACGAATTCCATAGACGTACACATTAGCGTGCGAACTTTTGCGTTGCATGTGATTTGAAACAGTACGTCTCCGCTCGGAATGTTCCCCGAACCTGTCCATTTTGTGTAGTTATTTCTATCAATATGTGAGTTTCAACCTAAAATGTGGAAAGAAGAAGACATGTAGACTGTAGTAATGATAATTAAATGGTGATACATCATGGATTTGTTGTGTAATTTGCCAGTGACCAAGAAGAAACACAAAGGATTTTGTAAAATTGTTCGTCGTAAACCTCAGACCCTGAGAGAGGAATAGTCCATTTGATTGTGGGGTTAGATATATAATTAGTGAACTCCTTGATATTGAATTATCGATATGAATTCAATCTTCAACAGTTTTAAAATCTTGTTATTGTTTTTTTGTCGTCTTAGAGTTTCATTAAAAGACATAAACATGCAAATAAAATCGTCCTTGTTTTATGTTTATGTTGTGAACAAGACCCATTCTCCCTATTTTGTCATAATGGACGCACCCAGTGACCAGTCGACGCTGTGTGTTACGCGCCAGTGCACACTGCGGTACTTGGTGCGAAGCTCTATGCAGAGTTGACCGGCTCGGTGAGCAATCCATTTTATGAACGAATTCGCCCCAAAGTTTTCCATATGATGATTTTGGTGATAATTATGATGATGATGATGATGATAATAATGATAGAAATGTCAATGAGAGTGATAATAATAATAATGATAATAATCATGATGATGATAATGGTTAAAATAATGACAAAGGCCTTGTGTGTGCACAACTGTTTCAAACTGACAGGGAATCAAATGGCAAATGACATAAGCACGAGCTGACTGTGTCATATTTTATATCTTTCATGATGCTCCAAGTGTTAGAAATCTCAGAAATGACTATCTCGTCATGATAGACCTCACTACGTTGCTTCAATTGTAAGCTGAAAGGTTCCCTTTTAAAAGCATACGTGTATTATAGCCTTTTATCCTCCTCTCTCTATCTCCCTGTCGCTCTGTTACTCTCCCCCTCTCTCTCTCTCTCTCTCCCTCTCTCTTAACAAGCTGTCAAGTAACATGTTTTCATTGTTTCTCTTTAAATTCCTGTAAGCCCCTCCTCATTTTAATGTTTCTACTGTGTGTTTTTATGCCTCCGTTACGAAGTAGCCGGAGGCATTATGTTTTCGGGTTGTCCTTTCGTCCGTCCGTACGTACGTCTGTACGTACGTTTGTACGTACGTACGTCCCGTTCTCGTGATCGCGTTATCTGAAGAACCGATTGATGGATTCCTGCCAAACTTTGGTCATGTATGTATCTTGCAGAGGCGATGAACTGATTAGATTTTGGGGTCACGAGGTCAAAGGTCAAAGGTCACAGGGCTCATTATGTATGCAAAAACGTGATCGCGTTATCTGAAGAACCGATCGATGGATTCCTGCCAAACTTTGGTCATGTATGTATCTTGCAGAGGCGATGAACTGATTAGATTTTGGGGTCACGAGGTCAAAGGTCAAAGGTCACAGGGCTCATTATGTATGCAAAAACAGCTCGTGATCGCGTTATCTGAAGAACCGATTGATGGATTCCTGCCAAACTTTGGTCATGTATGTATCTTGCAGAGCCAATGAACTGATTAGATTTTGGGGTCACTAGGTCAAAGGTCAAAGGTCATAGGGCTCATTATGTATGCAAAAACAGCTTGTGATCGCGTTATCTCAAGAACCGATTGATGGATTCCTGCCAAACTTAGGTCATGTATCTTACTTGCAGAGCCGATGAACTGATTAGATTTTGGGGTCACGAGGTCAAAGGTCAAAGGTCACAGCGCACTTTATGTATGCAAAAACAGCTTGTGATCGCGTTATCTCAAGAACCGATTGATGGATTCCTGCCATACTTAGGTCATGTATGTTACTTGCAGAGCTCATGAACTGCTTAGATTTTGGGGTCATGACGTCAAGGTCAAAGGTCATGCGGCTCATTATGTATGCAAAAATAGCTTGTGATCGTATTATCATTAGAACAGATTGATGGATTCCTGCCAAACTTAGATCATTTATGTATCTTGCAGAGCCAATGAACTGATTAGATTCTTGGTTCATAAGGTCAAAGGTCATGGGCTCATTATGTATGCAAAAATAGCTTGTGAACGCATTCTCATTAGAACTGACAGATGGATTACTGTTTAACTCAGGACATCTTTCAGAGCCAATGAACTGAGTAGATTTTAGGGTCATGAGGTCAAAGATCAAAGGATCATTATGTATATGAGAAATTGCTTGTAATCAAGATACTCTGAGAACCTGTTAATGGATTACAATTGAAATTGAATTTGAAAAATTTCTTCTGTTTTGGTTTGTTAAATTGCTCTATGACGGAGGCATCATTTTCGACTGCGCGCAGTCAAAGTTCCATCTAGTTTAATTCTAATTCTTATATTCATATAATTATAATTTGGTGCCTCTTCTTAATATCCAACTTTCATGCGTTGATCGTTGTTATTGGTTATGGTACATTGGAGCACATGTCTCTTTTTCTCTCGATGCTTCTGCTTATAGCATATAAATAATATCTTGATTACTTTCCCCTTTTTTGCTTCACTCTTTTAGACAACGAATAGTATGAAATGAAAGCATATATACGCTTAATGTGAATACATGTATTCTTTTATTTGGCTACTCTATCATCACTAGTCACTACATATGATTCGTTGATACAATTTAAATGCAAGTAAACATTTTACATTATGTGAATTCATGCGATGTAGGCCCCGAACAAAAGCTAAATAGGACGAAGTGCACTTACATTAAGGATGATGCAAAGTTTGCCCATAAATTGGATCGATTTTGAAAACGAGAACTTTAGAATCATGCCAATATTTTTCTGAATATTCCCACGCATAACCTCTGATGCCATATCTGCTTATAGAAAGAAAACATTTACGGGAAAACGTCCAAATGTGAGGGCGGGGGAGGGAAACCTGTCTATTATCATAAGTGTATGGAGACAATTTCGCCATAGGGGCTGACCTCTTCTGCCGTATATCATCTATCCAGTTTGTAAAAAAGAATTTTGTCTGGACCTTTTTGCAGATGTGGTTTCGTCATCAAACTATCGTGGATATTTTTTTTAAGAATTAGACCACTTCGCAGCCTAATGATACGATTGCCCGAATATTGGTAAATTAAAAAAAAATTGTGGCAAGCTGCAGCAGCCTCTTAATTCCTTCCCTCCCACCATATAATTTGGTAAAGTGATGAAACTGGTTTTATTTGTGGAATATATGTACATTTGCAAAGCGCCATTTCCCCCCTCTTCTGTTAATGTTCACGAATCTTGATACTTTCAAAATATGCATACATATATTTTTTCAAATATAAGTAAAACATTTGAAATATAAAACATTGTGACATTTCGTAATGAAGTTTTACCAGAGAGAGAGATTTTGTAAACAGATAAAAAGATACTAAATGACTTCAAAATCATTATTGAAAACAAATCTTATTTTGTATAAGGCAGACCAATTTGTGACATTATAAGACAGTGTTAAAGATTACATAGTCATCATTTTTTTAACACATACATAGGTCTGACTGTATTTATATCGTATACAGACTCATGTAAATATCGCTTTTGTTGATTTCGGCAGGAAAAGTGGACTAATAATACATACAAGTTTGTATATAATATATACATGTGCATGCAATTACTTGGTACATTAATATAACTATGGAAAGGGTAATCTGGTAAAATAAACTGTGTAAGAAAATTGTATTGAAGAAATAACTGAAGGATATTACAGCGAATAAAATAAGAGAAATGTTTTTGCATGACGGACTTAAGATCAAGTTACACATTCAACTTTCTTTTCATGCATTTTATGTCATACTTCACTTAAATACAATATGTACATGTATGTTAAACATATGTGTGTATGTGTGTGTATTTATATATACAGTTAACAACTGTTACATTTTGTGTGTGTTTCTCATAACTCAAGAATGAAAGGTGGATTGCTTAAACTAGGTCCTTTGTTGGATATTTTTTAAGGGGGCTTTTAATATGTCACATTTTCAAGAAACGTTTTTTCACATACTTAAAAAATTACAACACTCGGTAAGGGTAAGAAAAATTTTAGTTGATAACTAAATGTATATATGCTCCCCCAAAATGAGAAACAAATGTTGATTTGTTTCAAAGAAAATATATAAAAGCTGTGTAGATTACGACATTTTTAAAAACGGGACAAGGTGTGGGAGGTTCACACATTAACCAGTACTTAAGACTTGATATACAAATATATATTAATGTCATGTTCATACTCACAATCATATAATAATAATTACTTTTTTAATAATAACCGTAATAACAATAATAATGATAATAACAATGATAATTTTAAGATATAGCACTTATGGTTCAGCCGTTCATATGGTTCATTATGACATACATGAAGGTATTTAAACACATAATCTAAATGAATCTGTACAATAGGTCGAAAATATTCATGGAAATAAATAATAACATATCAGTGCCCTGTGCAACTCTTTCATCAACAAGTGCGGAAATTCAGTGTCAAATTTTCTCAAAGTCAATCAAATACAGTAATTTCATTAGCTTACAACATTTATTGAAACCTGTTATATATAATATATATATCATATCATATTATGATAAATTTGATGAAACCGGTAACTGATGTTAAACTGGCTAAAGGTATAGTGTAAACAGTAATATAGTATCAGTAATATAGTATATAAAGCTGTTACTCATTGCTTAAAAAACACTTCTTCATTCTTCACCCAATTACTTGTATCACATTTTGCAACCGCACACCCCACAACGGAATTTACGTTCACGTTCACAGCTCCATTTAAGTACACCCGAAACTTATGGAACACTTTACCATTACAAATAAGACAATCATCAAAAGAAACATTTAAGAAGAAACTTATGCTATGGTCACATTACCCAAAAGTAGACTGCTCGGCGGCCGGGCGGCGAGTTTTCAATCAATTCTGCCCGGCGGCTGGCCGGCCAACGAGCGGCGGCCGCCCAGGCACCGCTCGTTTTTAGGGCATCGCTCGGTCGCCGCTGAAGTTTTAGCGCGGAGTTAAAATTTGGGCGGCGCCTGCTCACTTTTCACTCGCCGCCCAAAATATGCTCGGTGCCTGGGCGGTCGCCGCCCGGGCACCGACCTAATCGCTGGGCGATGCCTAATTTCAGCAGCGACCGAGCAGGCTACTGGTCGGTCGGTCGCTGCTCTGATTTGTGACCATAGCTTTAAGCACCATTTGTTTATAACATAGTTTTAATATTATGTGTATGTGCATGCATGCGTTCGTGTGGGTGCGAGTGTGGTGAGAATGTGTGTTGGGTGTGTGTGTGTGTGTGTTTACTGTTTACTGATAACACCACATGATTACAATAATTGATTTATGTATGATGATAACGTTTATAAATATGTACTTAAATATACATGCAAATATTAGATCAAATGAGAAAATATCAAACATTTACATTCTAAAGATTTTTTGAATAAACATAAACATGTATTCTATTTCCAAATTTTCAAAAATGAAAAATTTCGCGTCACGCCATTCACGTAGTCTTCACAGAATATCACTTTTGCATTAATACTCTAAAACACGTCAAGTGCCACGTACACACCTACAGGCATATTCGTTTGTAACTGTTGCGAGCGAGTGACACTTTAATCACGACACAAGATAAGATATAAAGTAATGTATGAGGGCATCCCGCCGCCCCAAAAATATGAATCGGGCATTAGGGCATCAAGTTGCCCGAAATTATCCCCTTTGTAAATTTTGCGAGCGACTGAAGCGAACGAGCGGTAAAAATATAATTTCGATGTACACGATGTGAATTATATTCGGGCACCTACATTTAGCTTTTAAAGAGAATGATATTCGGATACTTAACAATATAGAGATATTGAGGCACTTCGGTGCCTGAAATCACCTCTTCTAACTAATGCTATATCCTCATAGAATAACATTCTAGTGGTTTCTAAAATGTTGTGTACGTTATTCGAAAACCTTTTTTGATACACCTACATTTCTTTCGTGACACCTCTAGAGATGTCTTGTGGCACCCCGGTAGAAAAACGCTGCTGTACAGTTTGAATTACTTTAACACGGCGTATAGCTTTTGCATGACCTCGAAAATGACTCAATTTATTGGAATATCAAATGAATGAGACATTTCAAAATATCTACATTCTAGTGTAGCCTCGGTCACAACGGATCGTAGGACATTTTGTCGTGGTAGACCCATAAAGTATTTGTCGTGGCCAAATATTGCAACATGCCCAAAATCTATTTCGAGGTAACAGGGGGGGTTGGACACAATTAACAAAAGAAATGCCGTCATGATGTCGCAGGTGTGTCGCAAGTCCGACATTCGTGGGACCATCGCGAGTTGTCGTGCATTATCAGGGGGCTGTTTTTCACGAGATCAGTTTGTGTTTTACTCCTGGGATGCGCTTGCGACAGTCTTGCAACTGTAGCACAACAGTCGTGTGTCACTCGTGGGATGCTCGCGCGTCCATCTCCCGTCTCAGTCTTGAACAGCAGACTAAGGACACTCACAAGACAAATATAACACAAAAAATCATAGAACCCAAAAAGTGCATGTCCAATATTGACCACGACGGCAGGTCGATGCCACGATGCTGCAAATTTCATAGGACTGTCTTCCGACGACCCCCGTTGACCAATTATTTGCCCAAATTATCTGTCGTGTTGTGGCACAAATGCGTCGTGGGTTCTGTGTGACCAGACGGTTAGGATGTACCGACGTCAGACCGTGTGGTGTGAATACGCGATGAGAAAGTTGACTGTCAGATACGATTTGGATTACCTTTTAGAAAATGACGCTTAACAAAATAATCGGCATCTTTTTTTAAATATAATATGAAAAAGTAGACTTTTACAAATAGCTTAAATTGTTGTCATACTAAATTGCCTAAGGGTAATATTCAATGTTCAATATATTAGGTACCAACTAAGATGACTGTGTAATACATCCAAAGTTAAATTATATCACTTTCGCCGCCAGCAAACGAACATGTTGAATATAGTAGATCTGAACAACGGTTGCGACACGGCATACGATAGCGGGTTTAGGAGGCTGTTGAGAAACGGCATCCATCCAATGAACAGTATAGCTGGTCGCGGAAGTCCCGGTACAACGAGCACGGGTTTGATGGAATAAATGAGCATGGTGATGCTCTGCGGTAGCCACGACACTAAGAAAGCGATAACGATGAGCAGGAGTGTTCTGGTAGCTTTGTGCATTTCGGTGGCAGTTTCGCGTTTCATCTGAGAGTCATTAAAAGAAAATCAAAACCATGGTTAAAATTTAATCGGACTACATTTAGATAGTTGGATTCAATTGCTAATCCGCTCATGATAGTGCACACAATCCGCTCCCTGGGGAGTATTCAGGCTAGGCGCCATTTCAAATGCGCTCACATGCCTATCCAACCACATTAATTTGGGTACCCATTTGTTTGTCTGTTTTACCAGACTGCTAAGAAAGTATTTGTATGCTTGTAAGAAAACAACTATGTCAAAGAAGAATGGTACCTGACCAAATGGCACTTGCGCATCGACTTGGTCTTTAACCAGCGACTTCCCGGTTACAAATCCACTGCCCAACCACTGAGCCACCGGCCCTCCTTAACACCTCTGTGGAAAGTGGGAAATGTAGATTAATGACTTTCGAAAGGACATTAGTGCCGCGCTGGGACTCGAACTGCGTCCATTGAAATATCCACTTGACCAAAACACCTCTACTTTCCGGTAGTATAAGTTGTAACAATGAACAAACCCTGACAAATTTGATATCTGTTAACTTAATTAGTTTTTCAATCATAAAAGTACTAATCATGACGATGATGATGATGATCATCATCATCATCATATGGTCTTATATATATGTTATTAAAAGAAATGTCAATTCTAAAAATGCGGATTGGTTTCCTTTTCAAATGAAAGTGAGAAATTTTGTGAAAGTTGCTATTGGTCCATCGTAAACTCTATAAAATAGATGAAATTAACTAAACTTATGAGATTGAACATCGTAAACTGTTCTGCAGTTTAATCGAATAACATATTCGTCCGCGTCAGAATAATGATGCGTTGATAACGTCACTATAAAACAAAGTCTGATCGTGAGCAATGCTTGTAGTATCATGCTTATATAAAATATGAAGTATTGGATAAAGATGAAGGACAAGAGGGCAAACTATCAAGCAAGCAACAAAGGAACGTATTTACGAATATGCCAAAGTTTGTCTTAGTGTCTGATTAAATTCTTAAAGAACCACCTGCCACGATTTGTTTGAAATCTAATTTATTGATTTAAGGATAGTGTATCTGAGATGCAACGGCTTTGCTATGACGTGTGAAATACTAAAAGAAATCAATGCTTTTAAACTCCCTGTTGTCTCATCGCTTTAAACATGGAGAACGATGATACAAATACTTACTGTTGTTTTCTTTGCATTATTCGCAGCATTGCCGTTTGTCATCTCTAGACCATGGTCAAAAATATCGGATGATAGGTCGACATTTATGGTTGCAGTACTGACGGCCGACGTCATGTCATCGTGAGGTAACTCCGCTGTGATCTTTCCCTTGTTTGCATCTTTCAGAACAAACTGTTTTTCGACATTCTTACCACCGAGAGTAGCCTGGATTTTAGCAACGATTCTAAAATAAAGTACAGCGATGATGGTTAATGGTAAAAAGAAGAGAGTGATGAACGGGATGATGCCAGGTAATGGTCTTAAAGCGTACCAGGGAACGCAGTGGCGACCATTGTCGAAATCGATGATGAATTCGGGTATGGTGGTATAGAGAAACCAAAAGACAACTGACACAATCCATGGGATGAGGTTTTTAATGATGGCCATTCGTTTGCTTCGTGACATGAAGTGATTGATAGGATCGTAAGTAGCCCGATGTCGATCAGCGCAGATCAAGACCACGGCAAGGTTGGAGGCGTTGACAGTACCCCAACGGATAGCAGCATTCACCTTGCAGATATCTTGCGAGAACGGGTAGTACCCAATGTATGTATGAACCACCTTAGGAATGAGTAACATCCCTGTTATGAAGTCCAGAATGGTCAGGTTAATGATGAAGTAGTTGTTGTAAGTACGAAGTCGTTTCTCGATGCAGAAGGCTACGAGACTCATAAAGTTGGCAACGATGATGAGGACTGTGAAAAGGATAGGCCACAGGATCCCGTGGATGTTTACCGAGCGAGATTTCTGCACAGTAATTGTGGTCTCAGATAAATCCTCCGTCGAATTCGCAAAATAATCCTCAAATGACATAGTCGAAAAGAATGTCGGTTCTGAAACATTCTGGGTCTTAGTACCCTCCATATCAAATTCTAAATCTTGTGAAATTAAATTGAAATACTGCACGAAATGAGACGAAATTCAAAAATAATAACGAATAATCTCTTCTGCGGCGCATGATGCAAGGGATTATATATGCAAACCTTCTTTTCTTCTGCAGGTATGAGAAATGCCGAAAAAAATATCACAAATAAACGTTGAAATGTAGAAGGTCGCGAAAAAAATTCTTTAATGGCATTGACTAGGAAAATCTTTAGAGGGAGGTATGATGGGTATTGTACATGTTAAGCGTGCATTAGAGAATGTTGGATTCTATTGTTATGCGCGGCACTTATGCTGCTTGGGATTTTGAGAAGAGCCATTAGAGAATTCGATCGGGTGCTTTGTGGAAGCATGGAAATCAGAAAAAAGCAGATCGGTAGAGTGTTTCTTATCAAAATCCAAGGCCCTGAACGAATGCGTAGAGGGACGAAGTGCACTTACATTGAGGATCCGAATCCTGACCTCCTCCCTGTGTTTTTGATTGTATGCGTGGATGTTTGTGGTAGTTTATCATTGGTGATTTGTCAGTTTTGTATGTAGTGTAAGTGTAATTTTGAAATATTTTCTTCCTTTTCATTTATGTACACAGTTTGATTATAATAATGCACTGAGGTAACTTTTCAACCACAAGCATTTGCTCTTATTTTGGTTCCCCTTTTTTCTTTATCTACTTTGTTACTGTACATGAATTGTATCTGTAATTGTATATGATGTAAACTTTATAATGATTTGGAAAAATAAAACAATGAATTAAAATTGAATTGAATTGAAGTTTGGCCATGAATTAAATCAACTTTCATACGAGAAGATTAGAAGCAAACAAGTGTTTTCTAAATATGCAAATGCACCTTAAACGTCTGATGCTATATTTGTTTTGAAAGAGAAAAAATAACGGGAAAACATCCTAGTGTTGAGGAGGGGGAACTTGTTTTTTATCATAAGTGTATGGGCACGATTTCGCCTTTTTTTTTACCGATTATTAATTATCTAGTCTGTACATTTATTTTTAATAATTTTGTCTTGATCTTTTTTTGTGCAGTGTTAAATTGATTTCGTCATCAAAATATCGTTGATAGAACTTTAAAGTTGCTCAAGCCTGGGTATATAGAGGGCAGCATACGGACGTACGATACCTATACCATCTTGCGAACTATTTACGCACGGGAGCGTAATAACCGTTGGCTCAGTGTTATGTAGTGATCGCCAACTTGCCTGCTTCACGAGCGACCGAGTCTAGTCGTGCGTGCCCGATTTATCCCGAGCTTCGATTGACTGTTTGTAATTTAGTTTTAAAATATCAAATTTATTGATATTTTATTAATTTACTACATTTAAAAATGCACAATATGATAGTTCTGTAAAATAAATTTATTTACAATTTGATCTTGCAACTTTTATTTGATATTTGATGGGAATTCTAAGATTATAATATGTATTATGGTCAATGTCCAATTATCTGTCGTGTTGTGGCACAGATGCGTCGTGGGTTCGTTGTGACCAGACGGTTAGGATGTACCCGCATCTAACCGTGTGGTTTGCATACGCGATGACAAAGATGACTGTCAGATACGATTTGGATTACCTTTTAGAAAATTACGCTGAACAAATTAATCGGCATCTTTTAAAAAATATAATATGAGAAAGTACTCAAGACTTCTACAAATAGCTTAAAATTCTGTCATGCTAAAGTAGCCAAGGATAATCTTCAATGTACAATATATTAGTTACCAACTAAGATGTGTAATACATACATAATTGAATTATATCACTTTCGCCGCCAGCAAACGAATATGTTGAATATAGTAGATCTGAACAACGGTTGCGACACGGCATACGATATCGGGTTGAGGAGGCTGTTGAGAAACGGCATCCATCCAATGAACAGTAAAGCTGGTCGCGGAAGTCCTGGTACAACGAGCACGGGTTTGATGGAATAAATGAGCATGGTGATGCTCTGCGGTAGCCACGACACTAAGAAAGCGATAACGATGAGCAGGAGTGTTCTGGTAGCTTTGTGCATTTCGGTGGCAGTTTCGCGTTTCATCTGAGAGACATTAAAAGAAAATCAATAACATGATTAAAATTAAATCGGACTACATTTAGATATTTGGATTCAATTGCTAATTCGCTCATGATAGTGCACACAATCCGCTCCCTGGGAAACATTCAGGCTAGGCGCCATTTCAAAGGCGCTCACATGCCTGTCCAACCACATTAACGTACGCATCCTATTTGGGTACCCATTTGTTTATCTGTTTTACCTGACTGCTAAGAAAGTATTTGTATGCTTGTAAGTAAAGCCTCGGTCACAAATGCCATTACGAACTGCTATATACGAACGCCGTACGAACGTTTTTCAGACAATGGAAATTCGGGAAGACAATGGAAAAACAGGAAAATTCGTACGAAATTATCGTTCGTACGAACCTTTGTGACCGTAGCATCAACAACTATGTCAAAGGAGAATGGTACCTGACCAAATGGCACTTGCGCATCGACTTGGTCTTTAACCAGCGACTTCCCGGTTACAAATTCATTGTCTGAAAAGCTCCGATCCCCGCCGTTCTGCGGGCCCTGACATGTAGGCATCTTATACTCAAAAGTGAGGAAAAATCTCGGAAAATTATGTCCCCTCCCCCCTCCCCCCCCCCCCCACTTTAAAAAAAAGTGTATTATTAAAGAGAAATAGAAAGAAAGAAAGCAAGAAAAAAAATAGTTAAAGGTAAAGACCAGTAATGGTCATGCGATTGCATTGTGAAAGAAACGTTGTGGAATCGATCAGAAAAGGTTGATCATCTAGCATCTAGCATCTGCAAGGTTCTGGAATCATCAAAATGATAAGAAATTTGGCCAATTCTTCGTAAAG
>JAVYIG010018459.1:0-19666 GCA_035222895.1 Strongylocentrotus droebachiensis | reverse complement strand
CATCCAGGGGGCCTGCCTTATGGCCATGGGTTGGGTTCAGGGGACAGAGCCCCGGAAGCTCAGGGGTTTAGGCATTTAATTACGGTCAGATGAACATATTATGATACCTTATTTGTGACACTGGCAGGACACTAATTGGCATCACTATTCTTTCTTTCTTTAAGAATTTGCCATTGTCCCACAAATGCATTAAAAAGTATAATTTATTAAACATTGAGGACAAATCTCAGAAAATTATGTCATTTCAGCAACATTTGTAAATCACAGGTAATCACTGGTATCGAATTAGAAATAAACCACGTTTGAATTATATTTGGGGGGGGGCATCTGTCACCAGCCCCCTTCCCCATCAGTACGCCAGTTCCCCTTCCCCCCCCCCCCCCCCCCCCCGATCTACACCTTGTTGGCGGGAAATATTGTAATTGATCAGTTACAATATTTCCCGCCAACAAGGTGTAGATCGGGGGGGGGGGGGGAGGGGCACTGGCAAGGTATACAAATATGCTCATCTGAAGGTAAAACCCCTGAGCTTCTGGGGGCTCTGCCCCCTGGACCCCACACCAATTAATTTGTGTCCTGCCGATGTTACAAATAAGGTTTCAAAATATGCTCATATGACCGTAATTAAATGCCTATACCCCTGAGCTTCTGGGGGTTCCACCCCTTGACCCCAGCAGGTTCTTCGCCCTTAGACACCACGCCAATTTCACAACGCTCTACCTGATCGTAAATACCTCCCCCCCCCCCCCCCCCCCACCTACTTAGAGAAACGTTTAGCCGGGCCTGCATGTAAGAGTGGGGTGGTGCAGATTTTTTTGTCTCCCCCCCCCCCCCCCCCGTTTTTGCTCATTTCGCCACTGCGCACCGGTGTCACTATTACGTACAAATATTTGGCTTGCATAATTTCAAATTTGGGCCCCCCCCCCCTAAGAAATCCTGGATCCGCGCCTGTTCACATGCATGTAGTCCAATTATTTACTGGTCTGTAGGCCAAGGCCTCAAATTTTCTACTCTCGTACTCGTCTAACTATCTCGGTATCTGGCCCAAATTTTGGCGCTTGTTCACAACTCATGTCAACTGTGACCATGCTTTTTAGTGTTAGCTATTAACTTTCTTCTGACCCAACTATGAAAGTAGTTATTCAACAGTTGGACCTAAAAGTAACAAAAAGCTTGGATCATCGATGCAGCTACCGCTAGTTGAAGTGATCTGCCTATAGGTGTCTGGTCAGGTCGCCCCCAGGCAGGTCGCCTCCTATACACAGTCGCCCTCCTATACGCAGTCGCCTCCTAACGTAGTCGCCCCCAAATTGTGTGGTCGAGTCGCCTCCTATGCACAGTCGCCTCCTATACACAGTCGCCTCCTATACACAGTCGCTCCCTATACACAGTCGCCCCTACGTACAAAGGCAGTACGCTAGTGCAGCGGTCAGAATCAGGTTATTTATGCTATTTATATGTTTGTAAATATAAGAGAAAGTTTCATTCTTTCTGTTATATTGTTGTCCACCTTCTTCAAGATAACTCTTTTGTGTAATAATATAATAATGTAATAACGTTTCATTTTATTTTGATGCAACCAGGGGCGTCGCCAAAGGGGGGGGTGGGGGTGCGACACCCCCCCCACCTGTCAGGATTTTGTCGGTAAAATTGCGCTGCCGTCGGTAAAAAAGAGAAAAGGGGGAGGGAAAAAAAAGAGAGGGAAAGGGAAAGAAAGGAAAAAAGTAAAGGAAAAGAAAAGAAAGAAAGGAAAAGAAAGGAAAGAAAGGAAAAGAAAGGAAAGAAAAGAGAAGAAAGAGAGAGAGAAAAGAAAAAAGAGGGAGGAGAGGAAAGAAAGGAAAAGAAAAAAAATAAAGAAAAGGAAAAAAAAGAAGAAAAAAGAGTAAAAAGGAAACAAAGAGAGGAGAGGAGAGAGAGGGGAGGTAAGAGTCCGAGAGAAGAGGAGTGGGAGTAAAAGAGAGAAGGGGGTTGTTGGGTGGAGTCGCCTCGTCGAGGAAAAAAAAAAGACACCGTAAAATATGTTGCTGTGTCATACGCAAGTACTATAGATAGTCCATAGGAAAAATAATTATCCTTCGACCCCGGGTTTATAGGGTTAAATTTGTAGATATTGGACATTTAATTTTGTCGGTAATTGGTGGCTAGTTTTGTCGGTAATCGTTGGCCTCTACACCCCCCCACTGAAAAAGGTCTAGCGACGCCCCTGGATGCAACAGAGATTTACATTCAAAAGTTTATTTGTTATAATATAAGTATTGTATACAGTAATATTCTTCTCATTTCGACATTATCAGCCGCTTGTTCTCTATTTCGTTCCCTAAACTAAATATAAGGTATGTGAGAGGGGGGGGGGGTAGAAATTTGGACGTACCCTAGCTGTATACTGTATTTATGTATTATATTTGTCTCTCCGATCACCCCTCCCCCAGTGGCTCTGAATTTGTTATTTAGTTAGCTAGTCTCTGTTGGTTTGATCATATCTTTTCGCTAAAGTATAATGTCCGACGTATAACATCAGGAATATGTTATGATAATTAATCTCAAGGAAGGGATGATGCCCGTCATACAAGCAAATGGCGGAATAGACAACATTATGAAAGATAAAGATGGACATAGACAGATCGAGAGAGGGTGAGAGAAGGGGAGGGGGGTGGCGGGGAGATAGAAAATTGGACGCAGTCTGTATTTATTTTTCTCACCCCCCCCCCCCCCGGCAGCTCAGATTTTTTCTTTAGTTTGTCTCTTTTTTGTTTGTTTATATAATGTCCGACGTATACCGTCAATATATAGCATAATAAACATTTTTTGTTTAGATATCAGTTTGATGCAACAGAGATTTACATTCAAAAGTTTTACTGTTTATAATATTACAGTAATATTCTTTATGCTATTTATATGTTTGTAAATAAAAGAGAAAGTTTCATTCTTTCTCTTATTATGTTGTCCACCTTCTTCTAGATAACTATTTTGTGCTTAAGTATAATGTAATAAACGTTTCATTTTATTTTGATGCAACAGAGATTTACATTCAAAAGTTTCACTTTTTATAAGTATTGTACAGAAATATTCTTCTCATTTCGACATTATCAGCCGCTCGTTCTCTATTTCGTTCTTTTCCTTCCCTTTCCCTCTCATTTTTCCCGACAGCAGGGCAAGTTTACCGACAATATCCTGACAGGTTGGCAGGTTGGGGTGTCGCACCCCCCCCCCCTCCCCCCTTTAGCAACGCCCCTGCAGTGACGCTTTTGTCGTATAATGAGGGTTGATCTCAAAGCGGTAAAGCCTCTCAATGTTTTGATAGTATTGTTTCGGCGCTTTTATCCTCCGCGCGCTATTGTGAAGGACAAAAGCTCCATTATGTGCACAGATTAAAATTAAAGTGACATCTATACAAAAAACAAACAAACATTGTTAGACAGGTTAAGGATGGAACCTAATTATACTTTCGAATACTTGAAAAGATGAGCAGGTGTTCATGTTGTTCACGCATGGTCGTCCCTTATTCCTTAAACAAAATCACGAACTTATAGAATGAATTGAGAGTAAAATTAGATAACGTTTCGTTCATTTGAGTCTACCGCCGAAAGCTTTTATTTCGATTTATATGCTTCATAATAAACTTATATTAGCCATATCAATTATAGCTCACTTTTAATTCAATGTAGAGCATTCTCTTCTATTTCTATTTTTAGACTTGAACTATCTCATGACGACACGTTCTAGTATGGGTCTTGTAGTAGAAACGCAAATATGGGATTAAAAAGGGATCTGAAATGCTCTGATTTGCTTGCGTCTACAAAATATACTCGAGAAAAGCAAAGAAAGTCAATCTATAAAATCCTTATTATCCCTATATAGCTTGTGGATACTCTCTTATGGCGTTGCTCACTTTCTACCCTCTATGGGCAACGTTCTAGTTTGGGTCTTGTAGTAGCCAGGCCCGCAGCCACGGGGGAGCGGGGGGGCTTTCAGTCGTACTTGTTATTACCACTCATTTGCATGCACTCGCTATCAACTACGATCAACCATTCTATATTCACTCCATTACCCTCCACATTTCACTTGGATTCTCTTCACTTTTCCTTTTTGCAGCCTTTGCAGGAGCTTTGAACATTTTTAATTTAGAGACCAGAGAGACCGGAAAGTATGTTAATCATTTTATTCAAATGTTCCAACTTGAAAAAAGGAAAGTGAAACATTGTTTAATTTCATCTTGACACAAATGATTTCTTTTTTTTAAAGACAGTTGAATTTAACACTTGAAATTTTGAATTGGCTGGGTTGCCTGCCACCCCCCCCCCCCCCCTCCCCCAGGCCCAAAAGAAAAAACAACAACAACCCAGAAGTGGTACCAGGGTATTAGTTAGGAGGCCCATGTCCTGCATAATTTTTATTTTAAAGAATAATTTCTATTTTTTTTATTAATTTTACATTGGTATACTGTTAATTTAGGAAACTGGGATTTGGAATCTGGGAAACCATCCCTTTCCCTTAACAATAAACACTGCAATTGTACTTATATTATTACTTCTAGCAACCTCAATGCTATAATTCAAAACGTTTTCACTTTCTAAATCCTTCTAATATAAAAATATGATAAATATAATATTGTTAACACTTTTGCAACCAGTTACATGGTCAATGTAGAAACAGCACCAGGAAGAGGATTGCAAGCCCCCCCCCCCTGTTTTCTTAAGTTAGGAAGTATTAAAACATGATTCTATTAAAATTAGTAGTTTGGATACGAAAGGCAATGATGAAATGGGAGTCTTTCTACGTCTTTCTATATTTAATGCATTTAGAGGGTTTACTTTTTAACCTTCTTACATACAATACTTGAAGCAGCATTATACTGCAATAATGTAATAATCTACAAATCCTCTAAAATACAAAAGTCCATAGAGGTAAATGAATTTCAACATGTATAATTATAATTAAAATATCATTGATTAATTCAATCTTTGATATAGACTGGTAGATCTTTATCACTCAAATTTCAAGGAGAATCTTTTGACCCAGTCTTCCTATAAGATGGTAGTTGATATTGTTAAAATGTTAATGTTTATTCATTGATGATTAGTTATCTTTAATTATTTGAAAGTTGACATGATGATAAATTCATTAGCTTTATTGAATGTGGTATTCTACAAACGTATAATACAAATAATAAATAAATATCATGTAAATATTCAAGTTTAAACCCATCTCTACTGTCCTCTTTCATTATATGAGGGTGGCATCTTTAAGACGTAATCCCCTGTAGATGTCTCCTGCATTCATCAATAAAGTTGTAGCCTAGTTTTCAGAAGAAAGGGCTGTAATGATAACCCAAGTCTGTTGAATGGGAAAATGAAATAAGATACAGTGTATAAGAAAATCAACAATGACTAATAACATACACCCTGATACCTGCTCTGACAAAATGACAAAGGACTGAAATTCACTTGGGGTTCTAGTGGGCAAACCAAAACTATTTTTCCTACAAGACTAGTTACTGACCACATCTTAGATTATTTCTGATGATCCCATTAAGACGATAGGCCTGCTGGAGCTTGGATCAGACAAGGTATGAAATAAGTAATACGTGTACAATGTACTTGTATTGTGAACTTGTGCTCATAATTGAATAATACTCGGTTAATAAGTATGGGACATAAAATGACCAAACAACTTGGACCAGAGAATGTACTGGAAATAATGATATTAAAACATATGTAATGTAGACTTATATTTCATCTATATCAACATTTTATTTTAAATCTAAATCACAATTGTGATATTCATTCAAGTATTCTTTTACAAGTAACGGACAATGAAAAATATCTTTGTCAGATCTATAACTTTCTGCATCATATGTGTTCTACAATATTTTATTGGAGGTACCTACATTGTATATTAGCACACTTGCTCGTATGAAGTGTAGTAGGCCCGCATCTCTATATATGATTCTGTCAATATCTGTTCTTTGTTCCTCTCCTGGGTTTGTAATCAGCATGCCTTCATCATCCACTGTAGAGAAGCATCATCCTACATAAGAGAAAACAATGTAGGTACTTCAATTAAAAAGTGATAATAATAGATACATATCAACCATAATACATGATACATCCTATAAACAGACTTTCATTGATCTTATGTTGTGTTCTTCTTCATCTTCAATGCTCAAGAAGTGAAAGGACCACTTACAAAAAAAAAGTAATGAGGGGTCCTGTGTATACCCTACATGTATGATCATTATTATTATGTCGTGGTTTGAATGTGCATTAGACATCGTTCTTCTGCACACAGGACCTCCTGTAAATAAGGACAAATCCCTTTGTAAACAAAGAAAGGGAAGAACTAGAATAAAATATCCCCTCCACTATATACACTTGCAACATAAACTTAGTTCCATTTCCTTTTTGGTGAATTAATAGGTGGTCGTTTAATATTTGTGTGCTAAATATCCTGAAAATTTTACCTGCATGGGACTTTCAGCTTCATCTTGCAAATATAAGAAATGTTGTAATGTCTACTCATCAGTTAACTCCTTCCAGCTCTTCATCAGTTTCAAGCTGTTGGAACAAAAAGAAAACAAAATCAATATGACATTCAAGGCGTCCCTTTCTCCTTAACAAAATAAAAATAGATCTAGCATAAAAGCTATTTTTCATGTCATGGTTGGCCTTAATTTTAATATGGTGTGGAAATCAACATTCCAATTTAATGGACCACAGTACAAAGTAAAATTAAATGATAAAAGATTTAACTTGTGCCTCAAAAAGTGCTTTATATGGCCTATAATTATAAAGTAGTCTGAAGTATAATTGGTGTATTAAGACAAGAAGAAGTGGACTACATAAGTAAACATAATTTTGGACTAGGGCCTTATCTTAATAATAGGGGTCAGGCGCGTACGTTGGGGGAGGGGGGGGGTTGGGGTTAACCCCCCCCCCCCCCCCTCCCCTTGAGTTTTTTTATGTGTATGTTTTTTCTGGATGACCTAAAAAAGATGACCTTACCCCCACCCCCCAACGGAACGGAATGTCAATCGGTCTAATTTTCAAATTCAAAACTGAGGGGGGGCACATCCCCACTCAGACACCCCATACGTTCTTGTCCTGTTAGCTGAACTTAAGACCGTTTTCTTTTTAATTTGGCAAAAATTATGCACCAAATCGAGCCATGTATGCATCAATTTTAAAAAAATCTTCAAATCTGACGGGGGCATTTCCCCCCCTCAGGCACCCCCTGCGTTTTTTTTCCTGTTAGTTGAGCTTAAGACTGTTTTCTTTTTGATTTTGCAAAAATTATGCACCAAATCGAGCCATTAATTTATGCATCAATTTAAAAAAAAATCTTTGAACTGAGTGGGGCACATCCCGCCTCAGACACCCCTGCGTTCTTGTCCTGTTAGCTGAACTAAACTTAAAGACCGTTTTCTTTTTAATTTTGCAAAAAGTATGCACCAAAAGCAAAGCGAGCCATTTATGCCCTCAGACACCCCCTGTGGGCGTGGCGCACCGCCACTACACTGCTATCAAATACTGTCAAAACACATACATAAACACACAAATGTATGCATAAATTAAATGTATTAATCCCAGATGCAATTAAGAAGCTGTATTGAAAAAAACCTTCGCTCATGTTGTTGTTTGTCTGTGTTACTGTTAACAGCGCTGTGGCGTTAGCGTTTGTTGTTAATTACAAAAAATCTATGATAGATTCTAAGTTGATAACCCAATACTATAGGCCAATCTTACCATAATCATAAAAGAATTTCTTACATTTCAATGAATTTTATTGCCATACATTACCTAGACTATCAAATACTCAAAACACATACATAAAAACAAATTTATAGGCCTACATTAATCCCAGAATGGGCCAGATGCAAATAAGTAGCTTCGCTCATGTTGTTTTTTGTGTGTCTGTCTGTGTTGGATTTGGGGTGTGTTGTTTACAAAAATAACGCCGGTGCGAGTGCGAGCATTGTACGGCCAGTACATGCAGGCGCAGGCTAGGCCGCAGCAGCGCTAACTTCCCAATGAATAATTCAATAGTCTAGAGTTGAAATGTAGCTGTTTGAAAATTCAGCTTTTACCAACTTTTCACTGTGAGAACACTTTCTTTCATTACAAATACAGAAAATATGGTTGTATTCAAGTTTATTTTACCTGAATTCAAGCATTCATCCGTAAGCTCCGTCACTAGAGGCGAGCTAAGCCAATGCCAATGGAGTCAGAACGAGCGATGTGGTAGTATAGTCTACTACGTAAGCTGGTGGAAACTAAGATGCAAATATCCTCGAAAATATGCAGTTACGAGGAAAAATTTCAATATTTAGTGATAATAAAGTAATAACATAGTACTGAGATGCAAGGAACTAAAAATGGCTTGAGTTTGAACTTGTAAAATACATCAAATTAAAACAACAAATTAGGGGGCGAGATGACCAAAAAAGTGGGGGCGAGCTGACCAAGAATCCCAAAATCGGCAAAAAAAATCGGGAGGCGACATGACCAATTGGGGGCGACTTTGTAAGGGGGCGGGCTGGCATTGGGCGACCTGACGTGGAACCTGCCTATAGACCCTATACTCGTATCTAATTTTCAGAGAGGGTCTCGCCCGAACGTTTGGGCCAAGGATCAAGGAGTGACGATGGCAGTCGAGCTGAAATATTTCTCACGACGATAAATAAAGAATCAAAAGTACGAGTGTACATTACTCCTAAATTCATCAGATATAACCATTTTAAACCACTTCATAATGTACAGACAAATCAGCAGATTCATACCTACAGCAGATATGCTTATAAATATGATTCAATTTACGAGATTTGAACGTAATTACAGCTGTACTCACCATCAAACTTTTAAAGAAAACCTCGAGCCCTCACTCTGTGTGGGTGACGTCATACATTAAATGCATGCAGCGAAAGTCTTGTCTTCAGATCAGGCAATCGTACATAATAACTTCCATCACAGATAGAAAAATTTCTTATTAAAATAATGAGGATGATTACAGTTATCAATCATTATACCCAAATCTGCAGACAAATAAGAAGGAGAATAGTGATACAGAGACTTATTTACCGCACGTAGGATTTCTGATAAGAATGCACAAAGAACACAAAATGGAAAGGTGCCTGGAATAGAGGTAAATAATAGCAGTCAAGCTCATGAATATTCATATTATGGGCGTTACCAACCATTTAAATTTGCATACACAATCATTATTTAATATATAATGGAAATGCGCTTTTCATTATATATTATATAATGGAAATGCGCTGTTCATTATATATTATATAATGGAAACGTGCTTTTCATTATATATTATATAATGGAAATACGCCTTTCATTATATATTATATAATTGAAATGTGCTTTTCATTATATATTATATAATGGAATGTACTTTTCATTATATATTATATAATGGAAATACGCTTTTCATTATATATTATATAATGGAAATGTGCTTTTCATTATATATTATATAATGGAAATACGCTTTTCATTATATATTATATAATGGAAATGTGATTTTCATTATATATTATATAATGGAAATACGCTTTTCATTATATATTATATAATGGAAATGGCTTTTCATTATATATTATATAATGGAAATGTGCTTTTCATTATATATTATATAATGGAAATACGCTTTTCATTATATATAAATAATGAAAGTGTGAATTGTAATTATTTATAAATAATGGCAATTATATATATATATAATGGAAATACGCTTTTCATTATATATAAATAATGAAAGTGTGAATTGTAATTATTTATAAATAATGAAGTATGAATTGTAATTATTTATAAATAATAAAAATATGTTAAGAATTATATACAAATAAAAATGTACATTTTCTTGCATTATATGTAAATAATGGTTATTATTTGTTAAATAATGATTATATAACATATAATTTGTCTAAATAATAAGTTTACAAACGGCGCCTCATAGTTAGCAGCCGATGTGTATTTCCAACAATGCATTTCGCGAGCCCTATGTCACTCAGTTTCGGGAGTGAGATTTACGAGCTGTGCACCCTGGTCATACCGTTTATAGTTACTCATTGTAATGAACATAAGTATACAGTTTGGAGACAAGAATAGTCAAGAATCAGGAATGACAATATGTATTCAAATAATAACTTTTCAATTTTCTTCTGAATACATGTACACTTACAGACCTTTTAATCACAGAATCGAGAGAATTCCAGAACTTAGGACCTGTATATATTAATCAATTCTTCACGACAAGAAACTAGATTTCACATTTGCTTTAACCGTATTTACTGGCCTTACAGTATAATCTAGGACATGAAAAACACGATGTAATGATTCATGTGCGCTATTGATCGGTCGCTATTATTTTTCCCAAATCTTGCAAAGGTATGTGAATTTTGATCACTAAACACGCCAAAAAATGCCAAACCGGAGCCTGGCCGCGATGTTACCAAGGGCAACTACGCATTACCGGCAGAAATGCCAATTCCAAAACATTCCAAATCAAAGTGTGATCTTTTGGCGTGTTTTGGCGTGTTTGGCAAGTATAAACGCTCGCGGTTGTAACATCGCGATGTTAGGTGACGTAACTTCAGGAGCGGAGCTAGATGTCGTGTTTAAGGAAATGATAGAACGATATAATTATACAAAGAATAACATAAGAGAAGGTGATAGAAGGAAGAAACAAATAATAACATAAGGAATAACATAAGGAAAGACAGAAAGAGAAAGTGATAGAAGGAAGAAACAAAGAATAACATAAGGAATAACATAAGGAAAGACAGAAAGAGAAAGTGATAGAATGATAAAAACAAAGAATAACATAAGGAAATACAGAAAGAGGGAGTGATAGAATGATAAAACAAACAAAGAATAACATAAGAGAAGGTGATAGAAGGAAGAAATAAAGAATAACATAAGGAAAAACAAAAAGAGGGAGTGATAGAATGATAAAAAACAAAGAATAACATAAGAGAAGGTGATAGAAGGAAGAAACAATGAATAACATAAGGAAATACAGAAAGAGGATGTGATAGAATGATAAAAAACAAAGAATAACATAAGAGAAGGTGATACAAAAGGAAGAAACAAAGAATAACATAAGGAAACACAGAAAGAGGGAGTGATAGAATGATAAAAAAAAAAAAATAACATAAGAGAAGGTGACGGAAGGAAGAAACAAATAATAACATAAGGAATAACATAAGGAAAGACAGAAAGAGAACGTGATAGAAGGAAGAAACAAAGAATAACATAAGGAATAACATTAGGAAATACAGAAAGAGAAAGTGATAGAATGATAAAAACAAAGAATAACATAAGGAAATACAGAAAGAGGGATAGATAGAATGATAAAAAACAAAGAATAACATAAGAGAAGGTGATAGAAGGAAGAAACAAAGAATAAAATAAGGAAAGACAGAAAGAGAAAGTGATAGAATGATTAAAAAAACAAAGAATAACATAAGAGAAGGTGATAAAATGAATGAATAGAACGATATATACAAAGAATAACATACCTGTAAGAGAAGGTGATAGAAGGAAGAAACAAATAATAACATAAGGAATAACATAAGGAAAGACAGAAAGAGAAAGTGATAGAAGGAAGAAACAAAGAATAACATAAGGAATAACATAAGGAAAGACAGAAAGAGAAAGTGATAGAATGATAAAAACAAAGAATAACATAAGGAAATACAGAAAGAGGGAGTGATAGAATGATAAAACAAACAAAGAATAACATAAGAGAAGGTGATAGAAGGAAGAAATAAAGAATAACATAAGGAAACACAAAAAGAGGGAGTGATAGAATGATAAAAAACAAAGAATAACATAAAAGAAGGTGATAGAAGGAAGAAACAATGAATAACATAAGGAAATACAGAAAGAGGGAGTGATAGAATGATAAAAAAACAAAGAATAACATAAGAGAAGGTGATAGAAGGACGAAACAAAGAATAAAATAAGGAAACACAGAAAGAGGGAGTGATAGAATGATAAAAAAAACAAAGAATAACATAAGAGAAGGTGACGGAAGGAAGAAACAAATAATAACATAAGGAATAACATAAGGAAAGACAGAAAGAGAACGTGATAGAAGGAAGAAACAAAGAATAACATAAGGAATAACATAAGGAAATACAGAAAGAGAAAGTGATAGAATGATAAAAACAAAGAATAACATAAGGAAATACAGAAAGAGGGAGTGATAGAATGATAAAAAACAAAGAATAACATAAGAGAAGGTGATAGAAGGAAGAAACAAAGAATAACATAAGGAAACACAGAAAGAGGGAGTTGATAGAATGATAAAAAACACAGAATAACATAAGAGAAGGTGATAGAAGGAAGAAACAAAGAATAAAATAAGGAAAGACAGAAAGAGGAAGTGATAGAATGATAAAAAAAACAAAGAATAACATAAGAGAAGGTGATACAAAAGGAAGAAACAAAGAATAACATAAGGAAAGACAGAAAGAGAAAGTGATAGAATGATTAAAAAAACAAAGAATAACATAAGAGAAGGTGATAAAATGAATGAATGCAGAATAACATAAGGAAACACAGAAAGAGAAAGTGATGGAAGGAAGTGATAAAGAATAACATAAGAGAAGGTGATAGAAGGAAAAACAAAGAATAATAAGGAAAGATAGAAAGAGGAAAGTGTCTGCATCGGAGTGCCGCGCATGCGCATTACCAACTGAAACACGCCAAAACATCACTGAGCTTTTCAGTCGGTGATGTTTCCGCACAAATGTAAACGGGTGCGCGAAACATCGCGACTTTTCAAAATGAGGTATTTGACAGTATAAATGCGCCTACTGTGAACATTTGTTCCACTTCACCCAGGGGTATAGCCACATAACTATAGCCACCCTATCAATAATACTGCTCTTCCTGCAGGCCTTGCGATTTTATTATAGCCCATAGTGGGCAAAACACTTTGCCCAAGGATGTAAGCAGTAACAATGAACGAAACTTTTTTATTTTTTTTATTTATGTGTTTATTAAGAAATCAAATCATAACATATACAAACTTTCCAAAAAAAATACAAATGCTGTGTTACAAAATTAATGACAAATTAAGATATTTACAAACGATTGAGATGATCTGGGGGAAAAAAAAAAAAAAAAAAGGGCAGAGTACACGTAATAGAAATATTCAGAATTATAACAATTACAAGTACAAAAGCAAGAACCTCGAGATAGCATTGCATCAGAAACTGAAAATTTCGTTGGGCCCAAAATGAAGAAAAAGGAGTAAAAATAAGCCATCCACAGGTACAATGGAAACTCCAAACCACCAACAGGATGGAGGAGCAAAGTCGAGGAAAGAGACAATCCGCTCTACCCCCCCCCCCTCACACACACACACACCCTCAACACTATCATACTAACACTCAAGCACACAACCGCCCCCTCCCCCCTCCCCCCCCCCCCCCTTCCCCAACACACACACAATCCACACGCAACATGCGGGTAAGGGTGCGTTCAATCGAATTTTCGAAGCTAGAATCACAAACATGAATCACAATTCAAAACGCCGTTACAAAAAGCAAGGTCACTGCGGTTTGCGTTCAAGCGATTTTTCATCAACGCTGATTCTAGCTCATTGCGAGCCAAACCACTGCGCATCACACTGCGCAGTATGGCCCAGGAACTTCGGCGCGCGCTTTCTGGAATTGTTTACGGCCGACTGTCGACTGCTGTTTTGAGCATAGATCGCAATAATAAGACAAAGAATGAGAAGGTGATAGAAGGAAGAAACAAAGAATAACATAAGGAAAGACAGAAAGATAAAGTCGATAGAATGATTAAAACTAAGAATAACATAAGAGAAGGTGAAAGAAGGAAGAATCGAAGAATAACATAAGAAAAGACAGAAAGACAGAAAGAGAGAGTGATAGAATGCTTAAAACAAAGAATTACATAAAAGGTGATAGAAGGAAAAAACAAAGCATAACATAAGAATAGAAGGAAGAAACAAAGAATAACAAAAGAGAAGGTAATAGAAGGAAAAAACAAAGAATAACATAAAAATAGAAGGAAGAAACAAAGAATAACATAAGGAAAGACAGAAAGAGAAATTGATAGAATGCTTAAAACAAAGAATTACATAAGAAAAGGTGATAGAAGGAAAAAACAAAGAATAACATAAGTATAGAAGGAAGAAACAAAGAATAACATAAGGAAAGACAGAAAGAGCAAATGATAGAATGATAAAAACAAAGAATAACATAAGAAAAGGTGATAGAAGGAAAAAAACAAAGAATAACATAAGAATAGAAGGAAGAAACAAAGAATAACAGAAGGAAAGACAGAAAGAGAAAATGATAGAAGGAAAAACAAGGAATAACATAACGGAACAGGCCACGATGGTATAGTGAACGCAAATTGCATGCAAAGCGGGCGCGCGGTTTTTCCCAAACCGGAAGAGGCTTCGTCATGCAATCATGATTGAGAACTCCGTCCGTTCAATCGAATTTTAGCGACCGTGATTCTTTTGAATCATGATACAAAACGCATCTTTTTCAGCGTTTCATGTTTGTGTTTTCAAACACGTTTATTTTTACGACCGAAGAAAATTCGCTTGAACGCAACCGTGTTTTAAACTAAACGTCTTTAGAAACCGTGATTCTAGGGTGAAAAAGTGTCGATTAAACGCACCCTAAGACAGATCGCCTCACACCCCGACCCCGCCCACTCCAGCCACCCAGTCGGCGAATTGCGCAGACAGAGCGTGGGGAAATCAACTGAAGTGATAAAAATACAACGCATTCCTGAATAGGCAATAAGGAAACTCGCGTAAACTGACCCAATTCCAATCGAGGTGATTTGTAAACAAAAATTATATGTATGTACACAAGTAATGTAAAATTACTTGACTATGGGAAATAACTAACAGCAATATAAAAGGGGAAAAGAAAAAAAAGAGGTTGGAGTAACAATAAATACTTGTATCTCTGTAAAGGGACACAGGAATATGTACAGAAGTAGACATGGGAGTACAAAAGACAAAATATTACATAACAAGATCACTGTAAGATCATATTAAAAACAAAGAGGAAAAAGAAAGGTCTATATAATGATGACACAAAAACTTAAAGGTCAAAACGCCATTTTTTAAAGTGACTAGGCAATTTACTTCTCTTTTTGGCTGACAGATATTCCAATTCTTTTTGTTTCTTAACCAGTGATTTGAACGCTGTGAAATTGGGGAGCATAATTCTAAACTTGCATGAATAAATATGATATTTCAATAGCAAAAACAGATATGAGACAAACCTGTCACTGCAGATGCCAAAAAGTTTTTCAAAATTGGTTACAGGTAAGTTGGAATTTAATTTCTGACAAATGACAGTCACAAGATTGTCCCAAATTGGAGTAACCTTTTCACACTCACAAAATAAATGAACTAAAGTTTCCTCTTTCTTTTCACATAAAGAGCAATTAGGCGAATCCTTCCTCTTGATCCTAAATAGGAAACCATTCAATGCAATGGCTTTGTGAGCAATGAACGAAACTTTTGTATGAGAGTCCAGAGTCCTCACCAATATACCACAGTGCTCTTTCATGTTTTTTGGATATTCAGAAGCTGCTTCATAACTTTTAGACATTGTTTTCAACCTAATATTATCAACATTCTCTTCAACCTTTATAATGAAGGGACATAAACAAAATGTTCCCAACTTTTTTGTTCAGAGTATTTAGCAGAGAAAGAGAGAGGAGTGATCTTTTCACGATCAACGATGATGTATATACAGGTTCCTGTATATTACACCTTTTCCATACAATTCATATTTTTGTTCCATTCAACACCGTCCCAAAACTTTCTAATCTTCCACATCTCACAGTCAATTTCGTCTTAGGTCTTTTTTTTTTTTTTTAAGTTTGTCCAATCAATGTCTCCATTTCACATCCGGCATTTCTGTCAAAGTCAAATCAAATTCGTCATCCTGCTAAGATCACATTACGTCTTATTCATTCTATTCCCAATGTTTCCTTAATGTTTTCAAGAAAATATAATTTTTGTCGAGCTTAAGTTAAAGGTACTATGTCCCATTTGCAGGCCCAAAAAATGAAAAGGTTATACAAAAATTCCGACGGCAATTGAAAGATAATACTAATATAGAACTTCCCTAAAAAAAAGGGGGGGGGCTTAAAAATGTCTTTAAGTGGGAAAATAACGATTATTAGTTGTCGTATCGACTTAAGAGCTATAGAGCCAGTAAGTAATAATCTGATTTTCAGACCATTGTACCGAATGGTTGTACGTTTTGTGCTGCGCAAAGATTCAATCAGTTTAATTTTGGCCATTAGAAGAAGTGGGTTATTGATGTAGACAAATGCTCATGTACCCTTTACAGCTCATTTAATGTATGCTATTACCAAAGAAGAATAAAGCCAGTCAGTCACTCAATAGTGTCTGACAGAGAAGTCTAGCAAGTAAAAGGGTTTCCTTGCATAATTTGAATATTAGGACAATGCTAACGTTTAAATTTCACAGATAGGACATACATGACATATTCATAATTCCTGCAAAGTTCTACTGAATTTGATGTTGGCTGCAAAAGGGACATAATATCTTTAATACAGCATTTTGTCCCAAGTAATTTTATTCGTTTTAGGGAAAAGCAATCTTAGCAATGATTGTGGGTTAATTATAGCAACATTATTGTTCGCCATTGCTGCTCTTTAATACAACCTTAGCATGAAGTACAAACTTCCTCTTTATAATAATAATAATAATAATAATAGCCTAATAGTCCACTCCAAATTTTATTAAACCGAAACGGAAATTCTTTCGGGTTAACACAAGTTTTTCTGAAGAATTGTTAGCAATCTGTAAACAGGAATTGACTGATGTTAGCTTAAAACAATTCTTATAGTATATGATTGATGTAATATGTTGTGTGTTGTGTCTATGGATGACTGGTTAAAATGGACGCTTATAAACATACATGAAATGTAATTGGTGTGAAATGGGACAAAGTGTCCCAGTTCACCCCCAATGTGAAGAAAAAAACAAAATACCCTACAATATTGTTATTTTGGCATTCATCATAATATAGATATATTGACTGCTATGAGAGGCATCGCTGTTTGTAGCGTCCCCGAGAGCCAGTATATTCAATTCAATTCAATTCAATTCATTTATTTTTCCTCTATCAATCGTTCATATTTACAATGATGGTACGTTTTAACATATTCACATATTTATATACATATAGATCAATTTGCACAATACAATACATTAAAAAAATAAACATGAAATTGAAAGGGAAGGAGGGCCGACTAAAAAGCAGAGCTTGTAGGGTGTAAGCCCCCCTGTAAAGGTAATTATTATGAATTATTATTTCATAAGAAGAAAAAAACAATAACAATAACTGATTCAGTAATACAAAAAAATCACCTTTAAACGCAAAACATTTATAAATACATACATGTTTATAAAAAGAAACAATCAAAGTTGCATAAAGTCACACTACAAATTATATTTGATTGGGGAATGCAATAGCCTAGTAACTATTCAGAAGAAAGCTTTTAAGTCTCCTTTTGAAAATTTGTATCGAATTACACTGTATAATATCATTTGAAAGAGAATTCCACAGTTTTGGACCTGTAAAAACAAATGTCTTTTGTGCAAAAGATGTTCTATTTAATGGTAGATGAAAAGAGCTCGCCTAGCGAGTGAGGTAACTCTGAATCGAATCATTCTTACGAACATATCTTTAAAAGGCAAAGGTAATTGTTTAGTGTTGAGCTTGTACATTAACTGTCCAAGCTGAACAATATACAAGTCTTTAATTTTCAAAATGTTATTATTCAGAAAAAGATTATTCGTGTGTGCCCGAAAATCTGCATTATTAATAATACGAATCGCTCTTTTTTGTAATATAAAGAGTCTATTAATTTGGGAAGTTGCTGCACTGCCCCAGGCAATAAGTACGTAATTCAAGTAAGGAAGAATAAGCGTAGAATACAAGGATAAGATAATATAATGGGGTAGGAAGTGTCTTAATTTGTTAAGGATACCAGTGTTGCGAGCAATGATTTTGCAGATATTGTCAGTGTGCGCTTTCCAAGATAGTTTTAATCAATAACTGACCCCAACAATTTAGTTGATCGGGCCCTTTGAATGACAGTACCATCAAAAATTATACAATTAGGCAAAGTTGCAACCTTATTACTAAATAGCATGTAACTAGTTTTGTCTAAGTTAAGTGACAGTCTGTTATATAAACAGCTATGCTTCGACTATTAAAGCAGTCTATATATCTTTTATATACCAAATTCACAAACAAATCCAAGGGCGGATCTACGGGGGGGGGGGTTAGGGGTTTAACCGCGGCCCTTGGGCTGCCAAGTGAAAATGTGATGTGCATAGAAAAAACGCCATTATATGTCCAGACTTTGTATGGTCTCTATTGTGTTAGTAGATGCCAGGAAAACATCACTTACGGGGGTTCAAAATAGCACCCCCCCCCCCCCCCCCCAAAAAAAAAAAAAAAAAAAAAAAAAAAGAAAGTCGCCTCGATCCGCCCATGAAATCTCAAAACATCGTCCGCAGTCTTCTTAGGCACATGTCGAGCCAACTCATTGATCAGAATGCGCATTGAATACATTAATTGTTGCTAGGTAGGACAACAATTGTTGACTATCCTATACACCTAACAACATTTAAAGATGAAGTTGAGTTCTGGTCATGCGATTGCATTGTGAAAGAAACAGTGTGGAATCGAACAGAAAAGGTTGATCATCTAGCATATAAACATTTGTGTGTATTGCAAGGTTCTGGAATCATCAAAATTATAAGAAATTTGGCCAAGTCTTGGTAAAGTTACAAACACTGTACACAGAAAGATGTATATGGGACTACACGAACACGTGGCGTAAAAATCCTACCCCCCCGAGTTTTACGATGTTACATGACATATTTAGAATATGAAGGCATTTGAAGAGCCATGCTTTTCAGGAAACATGTCTTATCTGATGGTTTTCCACACTTGCATAATAAGAATGATAACGTTCGACCTTCTCTTTAATGTATGAAGTTCGCATTCTGACTATTGAAATACAATTTTTCGTAACAGCCAGGTGAATGAAATCATTTGTAACGAGGCACTTAAACATAATATGTGCATTAAATTTGATTACATTACGAAAATGGTCTATTGTAATAGGCCATTTTCGTAATGTAACCAAATTTATTGCATAAGTCTTTGTGAAGTGCCTCAATACAAATTATTTCATTCACCTGGTAAGAATAATAGTATTTCAATAGACATAATCCAAACTGCATACCATAGTTGTTGCCAGGTTGGACAAACATTATGGCTTGACCTACCTAGCAACACTTGATATATGCAGTTTGCATTCTGACTATTGAATTTCTATTATTCTTATCAGGTGAATTAAATAATTTGTATTGAGGCACTTCACAAAGACTTGTGCATTGAATTTGGTTACATTACGAAAATGGTCTATTGAATCCAATATCTAAGGTCTAGTATTGATTTCCCCCACTGGGTATCACGTCTATAACTGTATCGTTATCACATGTTGTACAAATCGCACAATATATGATCCGACACTTTTTTGTATTGTAAAGTGTAATCAAAATATCAAATTTTATGAATAAATCTTTGTTTAAATGC
>JAVYIG010018458.1:0-19678 GCA_035222895.1 Strongylocentrotus droebachiensis | reverse complement strand
GGAAGAAGAAATCAAATTTGTCGGTTGATTTGAATTAGATAGTCTCTCGATCTTCATTTGAATTTCAGCATTTTTTATCTTCTAGAATAGTCCTTCTAAGATATTTTAGTGATTTGTTTCTCAACGTGTTATGATTTTTTGTATTTCATATTGTATGATCTTAAATGAAACCAACCAACCAACCAACCAAGATTCGTCCGATTTGCCATGCCGAACGATTTATGCAAAAAGAGTACGGGATTTAATAACCCATATTTAAGATTATTTAATGAGAATGATATTTGCTATTGAACAGGTAATGTGAGAGTTTCAAGGCGTGAGATTCTACAAAGTATGGTATTTTCGGCAATTTGGACGTCCGGAATGTGTCGCAGACATCTTACCTGGCGAAATATATTTGCCCGAATGATGCAAACTTGGATTATAATAGTTAGCGCCAGATTTCATGCTACAAACAACTGCAAAAAAAGTCATCATGATGACGTGCTATGTTTGCAAAGCAAAAAGCGGCTCAATAAATCACCCATTATTTGGATTGATAGCTTCAAAGTTCGATTTTAATCAATCTACCGCCCCTTTACATATTCTTTTAATAAAAGGCATATCAAAAGAGCATCAGAGTGGCAGTGATAATTCCATGCCATGTCACGTTCGTATACACAGTTTTCTAATGGGCATGATACAAAAATATTGACTTATACAAGTTAATAAAGTCAATAATGGAACTGCCCCTTGACATTTGACTTTATTATTACAACGGTGATTTTGGGAGAAGGTCGCAGAAGACTGACATCCCTAATGAAGGAACAATTTCCATATTTCCAAAAGATCGAAGATCCATGAAATCAACAGTCTACGAGACCGACAAAACAGAGTAATACATAAGAAAAGACATATACCTAGAAATGCTTGGGAGATGGTAGAATAAGAATGTGATAATAAGATAAATACGTCGATGTCGGAAATCGAAAGTTTACTGAAGCCCGTGGATGTTAGTGTTAAATGCTAGTTTCGTTTTCTTTTGCCAGTGCTGTCTTTGTTAATTGTGTTGGGTAAGAAGTGGGTGTGTGAGTGTGTATGTAAATCCGAGTATGTTAAATTATAAAACATATGGCAAAATTGATGATAAGTGGGTTTTTCTGAAGTTCCTTTTCTAAAATTAAATGGTCCTGGAATTAAAAGGGGAAAAAAAAGAAGAAAAAATATCATAATTCCGAAAAAGAGAACGTCTCCTTGATTCCGAGCCAGGCTTATAATCCTGAAAATATAATTGAGTTTATAATTCCGGAAATAAAAAAAGGATCATATAATTCCACAAGTGAAAAGGGGTTCGTAATTCCGAAAGTTAATCAATCGAAAATGAAGTAGAACCCTGTATCGTCTTCGGAATTAAGAGCCTTCGGAATATTGAATCTAATTTTATATATTCAATATTACGCAGTTTCATTTTAATTGTAGACCCCTGTTTTTGATTTTCGGAATTATGAACCATTTAATATCGTAATTATGATCCCCCGGAAAAACGATTGACGGCCTATAAGCAATTTATTTCCATTTCTTCTTCTTCCTCCTTCTTCTGTAGGATAAGCAAATGTCATGAAGATTACCATATCACTAATAGGCCTTAATAGCCGCAAAACAATGGTCATGTCGTGCCAAAATGCGACTCGACAAACCACTCCATTTTATTTAATCTGATAATGTCAAAAGTTCGAGTTCGGTCTCTCTTAATTTAGTATCGCTTCTCATATAGACCTAATATGCATGAAGATGACAAATCAGTATTCTAATGAAACAATAATTACGGGAGAACGGGTAAACTGGAACCCCGAAGAATGGCGACTACACCCCTCCAAATCAAAAAGTAATAACCTTTCATTAGTGTGCGAGGCACTGTGTGGTGTCCATGGTATAACATTTTTCGGAAAGCAGGTTGGGCAAGTTTTTTGTTTATCATTGTGAAATTTTCTAGGTTTTCAGAGTACAACTTTTATATTTAAATATTCTCTTCCCCCCTTCTCTCTCTCTCTCTCTCTCTGACTTTCTGTCTCTCTGTCTCTCTCTCTCTCTCTCTCTCTTTCTCTCTCTGTGCAGATAATGGGCGTAACAACAGAAGTTTGGCGTTCACGTATTGGTTCCTTCCTTCCAATCATAAGATCCCTCTCAAATTGCGAAAGAAGGAACTGGCCCAGCAGGAAGTTATACCGTACATACAACCGCCCTCCAGAACCATCAATAACTCACCATCTAAGTCTTAATATACTCCTCACCTTGTTGTCCTTAACACTAGCCTTGATCGTCAGTCGCACTCACCCATTCGACCATGTCAAGAAGCTTAAATTTTATCAGGTAATTGTTATTTTCTTACACAAAAAGACATATTGATCAGGTATAGCTCATGCTTACTTTCCAATATACACTCGACACAGAAAGAAAGTGGACACTCTTTATTGTTATTTGGAATATTATTTTGTTTTACATCACGTCGATGAAATATGATAAAATGTATATCAAATTAAATAAATATTAATACTCAACCTGAATTAAGATTTTTGTTTGTATTTGCTGAAAACCAGGTAATGCTAGACGTACTTGCGGTCCACTTTGCAGTGTTTCACAACCACCGAACAAAACGACATTCGGCTGGAACATGGCAAGAGTGCATTAATATTACTGCTGCGATCCGGATGGTCATGTTCGTTCTTCTGCTACTTTGCGGGGATATAGAATCAAACCCCGGACCGAATGAACACCAACCAATGGTAAATAGTATAACTATACTAATAAATTGCATGACATGACAAAGCAATTTGTAGACTTCATGGTGAACTACACCGCGAACTATACAAAGGACTTTGTCACTTAAACATTGACAAAATATTATGTAAAATATCATTTTCACATTAAGTCAACAATTCTGATAGGTAGAAATACCTCATACACTTCATTTCATTTCATTTCTTGAACATACACTCGACCCAAACAGTAAGTTCTCCCTTCAATAAAAAAAAATGATTGAATATAATTTATTACCATGATCTTAAACGCAATTTCATTAATTCAAGTGACCAATTATGCGGTATATATGTTTTGTTTTTAAAAATCATGAGTAATGTGAAAAGAGAATACTGGTAAACCAAGTATCAAAGTATGGAACATTAAATTCATTTTGAAAGCCTCAATACAAATAACACCAAAACAATAAAGAAAGAACGAAATCCACATACTTTTTTATTTTGAATAAACGACTTTCATCAAATAGTGCTATAAAACTCATCGAGAGAGCATGCCTTTGTTGAGTAAAGAACAAATTATCATTAAGAATCAATAAAATTGAGATCAATTGATCTGCGTGTTCTAAATGCATATCAAACAGTAGCTAAATATTCGTGTCATATCTCTGATTTTATCGAGCATTGTCATATTCCTATGAATTATACTATTGTCATGCAATTGATTTACTGACACTGTGAATATGACGGACAAAGGAAGCGGACAAAATATACAGTTCCTCAGGTAGACAAAGGAACATCCCTTCACTGCTATTATGTAAAAAGTGAATATGCATGTGACACCTGTTCTACACATTTTTACATAATAGCAGTGAAGGGATGTTCCTTTGTCTACCTGAGGAACTGTATATTTTGTCCGCTTTCTTTGTCAGTCATGTTCAAAGTGTGATAACTTTGATTAAACAAAGATAATAAGCCATTATTAAGCCGGAGTTGGTATCATAATCAGACTTGTGACAGCAACAAAGAATGATCATAATTATGAGTTTGAGAACTGCTGGCCACCATAATTACCGACTATTAAGAATATCAATTTTACAATTTTTGTAGGATACAAGACAAAAGAAAGCCCACAAAATTGAACGAATGGACACAAATGAAAGAATTGGCATTAGCTCGAGTACACTCGACAGATTATGGAGTGAGGTTTGCAGTCGATGGGATGATGTAACTATCGATGACTTCAAACTGACAGAAGCAGATGGAACAGAGCTTGTAGATGAGTTCTACTATCAGCAATTGGCATCTAAAATACCACTTCAACTTAGACTAAAGACCAAAGGTAGGATTGAGGTATTATTTCACAGAGTTTTGTTTATTAACACGATGGAAGAAATAGCATGTACAAATATCACACCTCCTTAAAGCCAATCTAAAGTGTTGGGAGCCCCGAAATTTGCCAAAATTTTGATGGCAAAATTTCACTTGAATTGTGTCATAATGTGTTTGAAGACAAAAATTGCTATAAAAAGAATACATAATTTAGGTTTTCATTCATCAATATTTGACTTCAAACACAATCATTTGTTTGAAAATCCTTGCAGATAATTATGTGTCTGAAATGACATCCTCTGTCACATTATGATACAATTTAATTCGAATTTTGCCATCAAATTGTTAGGGCTCCCAACTCTTTAGATGGACTTTAACGTTGTCCAGTGGGGGATGGGGGGGGGGGGGAGAAAAGGTTTGAAAAATGTGGATTCATCGTGAACGAGTCGGGTCACATATCATCTAGAACACCAATATCATATCATTAATTATAGGTGACGTCTCTGATTGTATGAAATAATAACGATTTTACTATTAAAATAGGCACAACATGTTAGCCTACTGACATTTGCCTACGGAGATTTGCTTATCGATATGTGTATCTTTATGATCTCATACATTGTCGTTTGGTTAGTTATTCGGAAAACGTTTGCGCAGGGGCCTCATGTTATGAATTGAGTGCGTACGATGCGTAGAAAGAGAGTTGCTTCAGACGCGGATCCAGGATTTCTTAGAGGGGGGGGGGGGGGGGGGGGGGAGGAGGGGATAGTGAGCACTATTTTTTTTTTTTTTTTTTTTTTGGGGGGGGGGGGGGGCACGTGCCACCTGTGCCGCCCCCCCCCCCCCCCTAGATCCGCCACTGTGCTTGACCATTTTTGAACAAGGAAAATTGACAAATTTCATCATTTTGTTGAGCGAGCTCACGCTATATGTTTTCTATGGTTTATGTGTAGGAACAAGGTCAAGAAGCAAATCTTATGCACGGGTAAACGCAAGACCTCTTACTGATGATGTCATCCATGAAATAGCGACCAATCACACCACCCACGACATCGTGAAGTTTGGCCTCGCCATGGGCTTGACACAACAGCGCATATCGAAGTACAAGGCGGAGAATGCAACGGAACCACGGGCGGAAAGCCGTGGAACTGAGCATATGATCATGAATTGGCGCCAGCGCTGTGACGACGTTGATCAGGTGGGAGCTTTCTGTAACGTACTTCAACAGGCAGAACTCAACGAACTGGCGGATGATCTGTCAAATGGTATGTTTGTCTTATATCAAAGGTTACAGCCCACGATATCGCCATCCCATTGGCGTTGTCGTATGCGCTCCGGCATCCTGTTTGAGTGTCTTAAAGCCCCACTGTACTACTTGTAGCTACTTGCTCCCTCTTTATAGAAAACAATGCCTAATCGGTGACCATTGGTCCCCCATGATCCTCTTTTTCTTATGTTAACTGTGAGCTGAGTTGATGAGATAGCCACATGTCAGTGACCACCCTGGGTGATCTAATCCCTCCTAGCCAAACTGGTACAGACGGCCTTTAAGAAGTTCCTGGCTTTTCCCATTCTCTCTCCAATTGACATGCTATCATTTATAATTATCCCCTTTTCAGCTCTTCCTTTAGTACTCCCTTTCTTTTTTATGTTTTTTTCATCTTCTTTTCCATTGCATCATGATTATATATATTTTAAGTGGTATCAAATTCCGTCGGCTTATTATGGAAGTCTGCTTTCAAATAACCAGCCGATTATATTGTGATTGCACGACGACTGCATTAGTGATGTCATGAAATTATTGTAATACAAAAGGAATCTTACTTTGTGATCATTCGTTTCAATGAACCGTTTTTAGATGATAACAAATTGCACCAAATATAATGAATATATTAGATTTGCACAACACAGGTGATAAATGGATAGCAGAGACATTTCGCAAGAAAAATATATATCAATGTATATACAATTATAGACAAAGTGGGCAGTAGGAGACATCTCCAAGAATATAAAGCAGTTTAACTGCTTTCCTCCTACTTTCTTTTATTTTGAAACTTGTGTTTCTTATTCCAGGTATGATTTACTCTTCTCATCGAGTAAGGAACAACATAGATGTTACGGATCTTCAGCGGCAGCTTCGTAAGTACTACGTTGACGTGCTGTGCTTCGTGAGAACAATACCTTGGAAACAGGAATCCGATGTACCTATAAATGACGGTTTCAACCCTCCATCTCTATATTATCATAAAAAGACTTCGAAACGTAATATTCCACGTTTCGACCCTAACTTTAGCTGTGTGAAGACGACGTTCTTCAATGACTTCCATTTCAACGACGGCAATGTGTCTAAGAGAGAGCATGTGGAGTATCTGACAAGATCGTACAACGACATTTTTACAATACAACAAAATAATGGCCCTCCTGGTCGCATCCTCATAAATGGTCACGCAGGGGTAGGAAAAACTACTCTGCTGTATAAATTAGCACATGACTGGGCCATTTCCGCAGAGAAATCTGAACTAAAATCAGTAAGATTGTTGATTCATTTGTCCCTGAAAGGTGTTTCGAAAGACGCCATGTTGGGAGATGAAGTAATTAGGCAGCTTTTACCAAAAGACACCAATTTCACGGGAGAACAAATTGAAAACTGTTTGCGACAGAACTCCGACGATGTTGTTATTCTGCTAGATGGATTTGATGAATCCGCTTTCGCATTTCAGGATGCTGAAGACCGGGTATCTTACGGTAGCTTGTACGCATCAATAAAATACGAAGAGTTTCGATTCTGCAGGATAGTTGTAACATCTAGGCCATCCAAAGTAGAAGAATTTCGTGGGAAATTATTCAATCCATACGCAGAAATCACTATTAATGGGTTCGTTCGCATTTCTATTGATGAATTCATAGATAATTATTGTAATGAGAGAGATGCCGGAAAGGTTAAACAAATAATTACGAGTAATTTATTAAACTTACAACATCTTCTTCGTGTCCCCCTCTTTCTTGCAATGATATGCGAGATTGTCTCAAATGACTTGATCACCGATCTCCCTTTCACTAGAACGAATCTAATGAAGGAATTATGTGAATACTTGTTCAAAACCTGCAATGCTAAGTATGGAGAATCTCAAAACATGCGCGATACAAGTCTTGAGGATTGTTTGGCGACTTTGGGTAAATTGGCTGGTAAACAGTATGTAATTGACTTAAAAAGTCAGGATGTGACATCAAGAGATCATGAAATACTTGAAATTTGCATCAAAGCTGGCTTTATTTCTACAAGAGAGAGAACAAGCATTCAAGAGAAAGAAAACTGTCTCTATTTCTTTCATGGCTTACTTCGAGATCTATGCTTGGCGCAGTATTTAGTGTCAAGTAGGGCTTCCCGTCTAACACACGCACAATCGCATAGCCTTATAGATATTCATGACGTCCAGATTTCTGATAGCGTCTTCATATTTGAATGTGGATTACTAGCAGGAAATAGGTGTATGCAAACGGTATTTAATTTTTCCAGTTGGAGTGGATATGGTATCGAAAACTGCACGACCGACTTTCTCATTCAGTGTTACTTTGAGTGCCAGTCCGCTGGGTACATGGAAATAAATACAGACATATTTAATAAGAACAGAACACTTTTCATGGATCTTAACGTTTTAAACGATTTCGCAGCTGTGAAACACTTTTTGTCACACAATCCACAGTCCCCAACTAGTTACTATTTCACACAATTTGTAATCAAAGGGGAGGAATACGGAATAGTTCAAGAAGAAATGAACGCCCAAGATAGGGAAAGAGACTGTCTATTCAGAAACCTAGACATTGAAATTATCAACGAATTGATGTCAACTTGTTCATATCTAACATCTATCACTCTACTTAACTGTGCTCTTTCTTTGGTTGGATATGTAGGACAAACAAACAGTAAATTTAAGAGCATTCAGTTAATGTCGGTTAGCGCTTGCCGAGGGAAACACTTACTAACTGCCCTTCTTTACTACATTGCTAAACAGTTTCCTAATCTTCAGAGTCTCATACTGACAAGGGTGTTTGATGTGGATGCTGGTGAATCTGATCAAACTCTCAACCTATGTAATATGGTTTCTATGCTCTTTGATATAGGCCCGACATGCTCTGAACTGAAGTTAGCTGGTATGAATGGAGAGGACCTGGAAGAACTACAATGCGACGTAAATACATCCCTTCAAGAACTTACCATTTTTGACAGTGTCAATGTAATGAACACTTCTAAGCTTCTCTCATCACTTGCGCTGCATTTTCCTTCACTATTTTCCTTAACCTTATCCCGTAGCCAATTACATTTCAATGATTTAGATACAGAACAAAAATTAGTGCAACATTCTGCGACTTCAAACATGCATTTAATCATTAAAGAATGCAGAACTTCAATACTCCTATCCAAATTGTTGATGATTACGTCTATCCATTTCCCGTACTTAAATTTGCTTCGTATAGCTGACTCTTCTGTAGATTTCACAAACATGACGAAGAAAATCGATCTTAAGAATCTAAAATATGTATACTTCAAACACTGCTTGCAACATGTTGATCTCTCCCATGTTATTCCAGCCTTTAGAATTGCCCTATCTCGTCTTCCTCACCTAGCATTCATTGACTGTTCATTAAAGTTCTCCCTCGACATCATGAACGAACGTCAAGAAGATGTCTTTCCGGATATAGCCCTTACAAATTGCAGGATTCCGTATCAGTGTCTGTCGTGGGTTAGTACTTGGTGCCAGCGCCTGACATTGCATGTCAATGATAATCTATATGTAGAAATATTGTATGAACAAGTTTTGTCAAAGCTTATGTTGATTGCTCACCTGCACTCGAAGTTCAGGATAAATATTAACGATGCTGCAAATTTTCCGGGGTGGTTTCCAGATTTACATGCTCTGTACTTTTATAACTCACTTCAGCCTTTACCACTTGAAGCGTTTCTAGGTGTTGAGTACCCATCTGTTCAAGTTGTCTTATTCAGGGAATGTAAAGAAGAGGTAAACATGTCAGACGCTGTCTACATATTGAATACCTGTTGCCCAAGACTTGAAAAGATGTTCATAAGACACTGCGACGTGTCATTTTGTAGTGTTCCACCAAGTGTACAATCTGACATACGACAAATTGAATTTGATGCCTGCAGAAATCTAACCTTCTCGGTAGTCATGGCATTCATTACTTCATGTTGTCCACTTGTTGTGGAACTGACCATAGGAAACTGTGAACTCGCTAATAATGAAAGTCCACTCGTGATTCGAATGACCGAACCTGAACACAACATATCCTTTTCTATCCACCCAGGTGCCAGTAGGCTTAGCGTTTCAGGATCAAGTACAGAACGGGAGGATTGCAGCGGAATACCGATAACCCGACATAAAGTTTCAAAACTGAAGTTTTTAGAAAGAGTGTATTTCACAAACTGCTCAACGTCTCTCAATGTTACAGATATTATCACAGTCACCAACTATAATGTTCAGAGCCTAGTGGCGAGTATTATCTTGACTAAATGCCAAATTCGGTTTACATCAGAAGTTGCCATTCCAAACTCCCCCATTCTAAACGTGATAACACTTGATGATTGCAAACTACCAAGTAAAAGTATATTCTGGGTTGCAAAATTATGCCGTATGGTGCACATGTATGTAAGTGACAACTTGTTGATAGAAATATTTGAAAACACCTTATTGGGTAAAAAAATGAAAGTTATACACATGCATTCCAAGGAGGCAATTGATATGGGGAATGTCCCACACTTGCCGATTATATTACCTGATTTAGACGTAATAGTTTTCCTTAATGTCCTCGTTGATGGTTCCACAGATGCATGGAAGGGCTTAAAATGTGCATCGGTCAGGTCTGTAAATTTTATGGACTGCAAGGATGTGATCAACATTCAACAGTCATTCGCCGCAGTATCCCTGTATTGCCAGAACATTGAACGCTTCGTAGTTGTAAATGGGTATGTATCTTTTGCCCAAAAGGAAGAAAGATGCTTACCATTGAAGGAACTTATTTTCGACAGATTGACGCGTGTGAAGTTTTCAGACATTATCGATTTCATCACTACGCAATGTCCCATATTGGTGGACCTTAAGTTACAGGAGTGCAAATTTGACGATGAGGAAGAGTTTGAGGAACACTTCCCACGTGCTGCATCCAACAAATTAAAAGCAATAGGATTCTATGACTTCATTAATACGCCTGTAAACGTGTCGAATGTGATGTCGGTTGTTAGGTCACGCTTTCAAGAGGTTGTTAACTTATCCTTCATCACCTGCAAGCTATCATGTACTTTGGATAATAACCCTTCGTCTATCCAATGGTTTGACTCCATCTTGTTCAAAGATTGTTCCTTTCCCGCTAAATCTCTTGTTTGTATCAAGTCGCGTTGCAAACGTGTCAACATACACGTTGCTGACGTGTTCATAGAGTTAAGTGATGCTACGAGGATGTCTGGTAAACTAAATGCAAAATTAAAGTCGGATCAACCTATCAATATTCATGATGCACCAGGTTTGCCCTTTGATATATATGACGATCATATTTGTGAACTCGACTTCTATAATGTAATGGATTGCCGTCAGCACAATCCTGAAGGAACCATGCATTACATCGCTGTTAGCGTTGTACACTTTTTCGAATGTCAACATACTCTGAACATTGCAAATACATTGTCAGTTTTTTCAAAATGTTGTCCAAACCTTAGGGAACTTATTGTCTCAGATACCGAAGTGTCTCTTGCTGGCGGACGAGATGAATCACATGGAAATGTAAAAAACATTTGCATCAGAAACTGCAACCATATTGATTTTAAGGATATTTTTCTCTTCTTAACATCATGCTGTCCGTCTGTAGAATACCTCTCTGTAACTGCCTCTGAAATATCATTTCATACTAGCTCGCCTCAAACTCCTAGCGTTGCAAATAGTTCTATCGAAGAAATGTATCTGTTTGACTGTAAAGTTCCTGAAGATTTTATGCAGCTTGTAATTGATGGATATCCAGAATTTGAAGTCAGTTTCTTCCCGACTAAAGACGAAGGTAACAGGGAGACTGCAGAGTGGTCGATTACAAGGAAGCACCCGCATACTAGTACTTCATCTTGATGGAATCCTTCACTTTTTTCTTTATATATAAGGAGGCACTTATTAATTACAGGAGTACCTTTCTATAAATTAGAGACAGCTTCATAATAGAACATTTTCTTAATGCGATCAAATCTAATGCATAAATCTTTATTAAGTGCCTCGCTACAATATTTCATTCCGGTTACGAATAACTGTATTTCAATAGTCAGAACTCGAATTGCATACATTACGTTAAGTTGGGTAGGACAAGCCACAATGTGTGTCCTACCTATTTAGCAACAATTAATGTATGCAGTTCGCATTACTAATAAAATACAATTATTCGTAACGGGTGAATGAAATGATTTGTACCGATGCACTTGACAAAGATTTCTGCATCAAATTTGATTACATTACGAAAATGGTCTATTGCTGTACAGCCACACTCACCGTGCATGTATTTTCCCTATTATTTTGTTTTCAAGGTTGCTATAAGAACTTTATGTGAGTTATGCATATATAGTTAAGGATTACATTTAGGTCCACAATTCCTTTTACTATTAAAGGAATATGTGAAATATTCTCTACTGCAGGTCTATTGGATTAATGAGCAAGGTTTTGTTTGAAAAGCCATGTCAATTCATATTCATGGAAACGTATATAGTCTGAAATTTGTTATCTACTCATTTTTTATTGAATGAAAGAAACTTTTAACGGCAGTCAGTAACTTTGCCGGTAACCTAACATGATTTTTAATGAATCATTGTATGCTATGTTTGGTAAGACTCCGATTTGTATAAGCTATCAACTGTATTTGATCTCGAGGTATTAATGATTGGAAATAGTGCAGCAATACGGATCAAGTTCAAATAAAGTACGAGCAAAGACGGAAAAATAAACATAGAAGAGTTTATTGACATGAAAGGTGATTAGTCAGGTCATGTTCACCCCAAAACGATGAAAGAGAATGTTATGTTTGCCTCAGCATACAATTTTCACATTATTGTAGTAAATATAAACCTTTCCTATAGCCTTAGGAAAAGCGGATGGAGGCTCACTTAACGAGTATCATAATAATTTATTTGTAAAATGAACTTTTAGAATGAAATCTTGATGATGAATGCATTATGTCAACCCTATAGATTTGTCCGTAAGTACCATGCCTGTAAGTAATACTGATCTCCTGGTTTGTTGAATACCAATCTGAAATGAAAAGGAGGCCTACAGGTAAAGTCTGTAAACTGTTGAGACCTAATGATTTGTGCTACTATACGGTACGTGTAGATAAATTGACTTTGCGTTGTATGCATACAGGAATATTGTATTCATGACGGCTGTTTGTACAGTTTGAGTTTTAACAAAACCTGTCATACATACAGTAATAAATATTCTTCAAAAAATAACCAATTACAATTTTGTAGTCATTTATTTGTTACAGTGCCAGCTCAATAATGTCAGAGTCAAAGGTCTTGACATCATGAAGGGATTGAATTTGCTAGAAATAGTAATTCTTCTTGTTAGGAATTTAAAAACAAATCAAAGGACAAACGTTTATATTTAAAATTACTTCTTCATACAACAAATTAAAAAACCCAAAGCAAAACTGGAAATACATCCATGCTCTTGCAATGTCAGTAATTTCATTAGCATTGCAATAGAGTAGATAGAACGAACTCCATCATTAATAGCTCAGAATCTTTTCCTGCTATATGTAGTGCAACTGAATTGTTGCCATCATTGTGATGATAGTTATCATAGATTGCTCTTCGGTACCAAATTAATTCACGATATTTAGTATGATGATATGGTTTCCTTTTCTTTTAAAGAAATCTTGTCATATAATGCTATGACGTTTGGTTCTGATCATTTTGCTGCATGTGGCTGCTGTTGTTGTTTTTGTCGCTGATTCGTGATTTTATTCGTGAGCAATCAATAAGGTGAGTGAAAATGATCTGGAAATGTTTAAAGAAAGAAAGAAAGGAAAAGAATAAAACGATGAGAAGAAGAAGAAGAAGGCCTAAGGCTTAAAATATCTCTTTAAAAATACACAGTGGATCGAATAGCATAATGTTACAATGTGGAATTTAGGATTGATGAAATCATATTAACATACAGTAAATAAAGTGTATAAATTAGACCATTGCATCGTAATAAGATGGCCCATGGATATTTCAGGAATAGATACTACATCGTAGTTGCGTTACATTGTACGATATAGTAGGGAGAGAGAGAAAGAGAGCGGGAGAGAGAGCGAGATAAAGATATATAGAGAAAGAGATCAGGAGGGAGAAAGAGAGAGAGAGATATAGCAGGGGAGAGCAGGAGAGAGGGAGGGAGCGAGAGAGAGAGCGAGAGAGAGAGAGAGAGAGAGACGGGGGGGGGGGGTAAAGGTTTAACATAGACAATATAACAATTTTGCATATCATTCGAAGCGTTCCTCTCCCCCTGTAGACTACAAAGATCATGATAATATTTATTATCTGCAGTGCTACTGTTATAGCATGTCGAGGATCTGTGTATGTATGATATCTCGTTACACCCGGTCGGAACTTTGGGATTACCCCGTCACAAGTCGACTAGCTATGATCATTCCACTTTTAAAGGGGAAATCCATCCCCATACCAAGTTGGTTTTGTTTGGCTGTGCTGATATATAGTCTATAGAGGACAGGTCACTGGACGACAGATCACAAGGTACCGGGTTCGACCCCCTGTCATGGCCCTAATGTCCTTTGGTAAAGCATTAATCTCAATTTGACATGCCCGACCCAGGTGAAGTAAATGCGTACCTGGCAGACCTTAATTCCTTGAAATTCTAGAGCGCCGTGATAAAGGACATGTTTTGGGGTAATAATTACTGGAGCAGGTGAAGTAATTTACGAGTGTTGAAGTCACTAGTGTAAATTATTAATTGTCATGACAGATAATTATGATGAGCAGTATACACGAACCGACTACTATCATTTATATTATAAACAGATCAGTGAAAGTGCGGCGGAAAATCCGGTAAATGAAATGAAATTTATACTTTGTTTTAAAGTTATAATCGATGATACACGAATTGGCAACTCCGTGACGTACTTTTCGCGGACCTCTCCCATTTGCTCCAAGTACAAAACAAGTTTCAAATTTCTATAGAAAATACACTATACCCAAATATGAGTAATGCAAATAATTTGTTATATGTACAGTTACACAGTCCTCCATCAACAGGCAAGATAATAAAAGTTTCACCACACTTCTCCCCTGCTTTTATTAATACCAAATTAACATCAGTGTCAGTAATTTCATTTACATGGCAATAGAGCGCATAGAACGAACTCCATCATTAATCGCTGAGAATCTTTTCCTGCTATGTATATATCGCAACTGAATTGTTGCCATTATTGTGATGATAGTTATTATAGATTGTTGTTCGGTACCAAATTAATTCACGATATTTAGTATGATGATATGGTTTCCTTTTCTTTTAAAGAAATCTTGTCATATAATGCTATGACGTTTGGTTCTGATCATTTTGCTGCATGTGGCTGCTGCTGTTGTTGTTGCTGTCGCTGATTCGTGATTTTATTCATGAGCAATCAATAAGGTGAGCGAAAATGATCTGGAAATGTTTAAAGAAATAAAGAAGACGAAGAAAAAGAAGAAGAAAAAGAAGGAGGAAAAGAAGCACAAGAAGAAGAAGGGGAAAAGGTAGAATAAGAATAAGAAGAAGTACGGTAGTAGAAGAAGTAGTAGTAGTTGAAGTAGTAGTAGTAGTATAGTAGCAGTAGTAGTAGTAGTAGTAGTAGTAGTAGTAGTAGTAGTAAGTAGTTATAGCAGTGAGACCGGGGACGGCCTTGGGTTTTGTACACGAATTTGTTCGTACTATTTCTAATTGACTCGTGTACATTAAGCTTTGAGAAAAAACGGACTTATAGCACGCGTGTCTATGGGGTTTCGATGAGGTCTTGACTTTTTGAATTTAGATAGGGATTTTTCATTTTGGACTTAGATTTTTTTTTCAAGCAAAAAGTGACTTAATATAACACGTGTGTCTATGGCATTTAGACTTTATGAATTTTACTTAGTGATTTTTTTCAATATGGACTTCTTTTTTTTCAATCAAAAAGTGACTTACAACAAGTGTTTCTATGAGAATTTTGACATTTTGAATTTTACTTAGTGATTTTTCAATATGGATTTAGTTTTTTTTTCAAGCAAAAAGTGACTTACAACACGTGTCACTATGTGAATTTTGACATTTTGAATTTTACGTAAAAATCTTTAGGAATTTTGACATTTTGAATTCTACTTAGTGATTTTTCAATATGGACTTAAATAGCAAAAAGTTACAACACGTGTCACTATGTGAATTTTGATATTTTGAATTTTACTTAAAAATCTTTAGGAATTTTTGACGTTTTGAATATTGGATGTCTATGGAAGTTTGACTCTTTGCCTTTCTTGCTATACTTTGTGTTTGACTTTCTGAGGAACGTTTACAACGCCGTTGTAGGTTGGATCAATTTGTTCGATCAACCATGGAGTAAATAGTAACTCCATGGATAACTAAATAAAGGAACGTGTATTTACCCATACTGTGATCCTCGATTGGCAACACGGGGAAGCTTATTGTAGCCTATGTGTAAAGGGTATTGACTTTGTATAGGTCTAGTGTCTTTTGTATTTGAATTACCTCTTTTCAGCAATAGTACCGTTGTTTCTTATTGATCGTGCATTGACTTTATGAACCTCTAAACAGACTTTCGACAAATGGAAGCTTGTTTTACTCCGACCTGTTCATACCGCCGAGTTATACCTGTGTTTGAACTCTCTCAAAACATCATTATGGACATACTTTGTATGCTGTACGACTATTGTGACGTAGAATACACACATCAATGACATAAAACATGCCATGAAGTACAGAAATTTAACTTTATTTTACTTTATTTGTTTCCGTTTCAATGTGGACAACTTCATGCTATACAAAGATAACAATTACAATTTAGTTATGTTACAAGGGAACAGAGATTAAATATACAAAACATTTTTAACTAAAGAAATAGAACCCAAGTCACATTATTGTATTATTTCATCTTAAAATATGTAAAAAACTGTTAACGTAATTGTACAGCAAATATATCGTGTATAGGTATACATATCTTAAAAACATAAACACAATAGAAATTGTTTTTTTTTCTCAGAAAGGTCGATTGATGTACAATATGTTGAAATAGAGTACATTTTGTCATCTATTATTAGGGTTGTCTACGAAGTGTTCTTTGTCAGGGTGATGTCAAGCCTTAGTTGTCGCTTCCATCTGAACCCTCCGTCTCTTCTTCACTATCATCTTCATTCTCATCCTGACACTGGAATAAACCCTCGAATTGTGGACCGTGTCTAGCTAAGACTCTTTGCACGGCTTTCCGAAGATTCATGCTGTTCATTCTGTTCGTGTTTCTTCATGTCGAACTATAACGACTATAGGTCCTATCGCATAGTGAACAAGCGCTACGCTTGGACATATCGAAAGTATTCGTGTCGACTCGTTGATGTTTAACTCGGAACTGATAGAAAGGAAATCGAATCTACTTTATAATTGTATAGTTTGTCATTTTTTCGTAACAACGTAGTATAACGCCGTAATCCGCAGTTTACGCCGTAACGCCGCAATTTAACGCCGTAAACGCCGCAATTTAACACCGTAACACCGTATCGTTATATTCGCAACGCCGTTGACGGATCATACAGCTTCATGGTTTTTTAATCACCCACTTTTTTAGAGCACCCACTCTCTTGCTGAGGTCTAACACTATATTAACTCCGTAACTTTGTATCGTTATATCCGCAACGCCGCTGACGGATCATTCAGAATTTGCTGGTCCATCTCAGCTTCATGATCAATCACCAGCTGTTCTAGAACATCCACTCTGTTGCTCATATGACACATGTTATTTTATTTTTTTTGCATCTCACCTGTATACCCCTTAATTCTTGTCCTCCGTGAAGGAAAAAGAAAACTTCGAGAATAATCATGTAACAGAGATTTTATGGTATTACATGTGAGTAGACATGTTTTTATTCCTGTTGCTATAAAGCAAATGTGCCTTACTTCTTCTTCATTTTCCATTCTTTCCTTCAGCATGATCAGGTAGTTTAACCGTGCATTTAACCTATCAAGTTTACTTGGTTGAATGGAACAAATTTATTTGTACCTTAGAGATTCCTAAATATTGCCTTACGTCCTTATTTGTACCACAAGTTCATTGTCTATAGTTTGTGTTATCACCACAAGTATAAATATGAAAATAACGCCTAAGAGCGCATATATATACAAAAAATTGTTCCGAAAATTGGAAAATTATGCCGATCCATATTTCGTTCAGTAGGGGGGGGGGGTGGGGGGGGGGGGTAAGGTCACTTTTTTTTGTCACCCTTTAGCACCTTTATTTAAAAAAAATTGAGGTGAGGTTTTCCTCGAAAACACACACATTAAACAAAATTGAGGGGGCGTTAACCCCCCCCCCCCCCCCCCCCCCTGCGTACGCGCCTGCCACCTTTGATCCATCAGTAACTTCCATGTGTCAGTGCACCAATACACCAGTTTACAGTTGTATCAGTGCGCATGCGCAGACAGTTGACTTCGGGTCATTTGAACCAGTGGTATTTATGCGTATTAAGATTGCGCCCATGCAAATAAAGATGGTGCGCGCACAACCCAGCGCGTAGGCAGCGATATCATAATTTGCATGGGCGCAATCTTAATACACTAGTTTACGGTTGTGTGCGCCATTTTATAATAAAGCCAATGACCTAGAGGTCATGTATTTATGCGTAAATTAAGATTGCGCCCATGCAAATTATGATGATATCACTGCCTACGCGCTGCATTGTGCGCACACATCATCATTTGCATGGGTGCAATCTTAATACGCATAATACCCCACTGGAAATAAGCTCTCGAGCTTTCGTGTGGTTATCCTGTTCAAGCTGACTTATTTTTGATCTGTTATTATTGTATATTATTGTGTGTTGGAAGCTTGTCGAATAAAAATCAATCAATCAATCAATCAAAATACCACTGACCTCGGGTCATTGGCTTTGTTTCAGGGCCAATGACCCGAGGTCAACTGTCTGCGCATGCGCACTGATACAACTGTAAACTGGTGTATTTACGCATAAATACATGACCTCTAGGTCATTGGCTTTGTTTAAAATGGCGCACACAACTTTAAACTGGTGTATTATTGTAAATCAACTGTATTTTGTCGACCACTGTGTTATCAATGATCTAAACTCTGTTTGGCGCCACCAGTACACCAAAGTATTCAGAACACAGCTCGCATAGTATGCTACACATGTCCATGATAAAAATGCTGCAAATTGAACCATGATATATCCTGTATAGGAGAATTACCCCTAGAAGATAGAAAGATCTAGGGACCAGTGTTGTTAAATACACTAGTAATATGGTGAGAAAATACTGTCTTGTTTTCGCGTTTTCTCTCCTCGGAAAAAGCGACACCTGGAGGACCTATAGAAATTGCTCTGTAGATGAAGACATAGAAGAGGCCTGTGAATAGGAGAGCTCCGAACTCAATTCCATGAATTATCCAAAATGAATTTTGATCAAGGCCTCTCCAATTGAACGGCACAATTAGGATTAATGGGAGTAGCCAGGTTAGGAGGCAGGCACCGATGATACGGGGTGTGGTGATGATGTGGGCGGGCACCGAAGGGGTCTACGCAGATGTTGATGAACTGGTAGATGGCGGCGAGGAGGATGTTTATCAACGAGGAGAAGTCGATCAGTAGACTTACCGTCTGCACGAACTTGTAGAAGAGGCTGGTCTCCTGTTATTGGACAAAATTGAGGTAAGATTTATCGATGTTAAAACCTTCTGCAGTCATATTGCTCCGATTGTCTCATTTTCGCTCACGTGAACATTGCCAGCACAAACCACTGACCTCTACCTCCTGGACGGATCATCGCCCATTCCCCATTCACTATACGTTACGTACTAAAAGGCTGTATTGTCTGACCGTTCATGAATATTCATTCTTTTGCTAAACTCGGCAAAATGTTTGCTTTTACTAAATGGAAAAAATGACGGTGGGGGGGTTGGATGAAATGGACATAATGAACCAAGCAGAAGTGATCTATGCTAATTCATGCTTCTTATCCTTCGTGTGCTTGACCTATAATCTTAAAATCGCTTGGCAAACTGAGTCCAAAATTCGATTTGTTTCACATGTGTACTATAGGCAATGACGAGCTTGCAACCTATTTTGATCAAATTACGGTGGGTGAACTTTCAAAAGTCAATGGGACATGAGGGTTCCAATGAAAGAGCTAGTGATAACGTAAGTCGGGGTGGATGTGCTTTTCGTTTAAACAAAAAAATGAATTTTTAACGATTTTTTGTTTGTACAATTCCATAGGCTAACATGTATGGCTGCTGACTCTGACGATAGGGGGCGTTGTGAAATGAGACTAAACGGAGCTATATGGCACACAGTACAGATACAAATATTTCATATG
>JAVYIG010018457.1:0-19681 GCA_035222895.1 Strongylocentrotus droebachiensis | reverse complement strand
GAAAAATCCCGAAAAATTAGCTGGTTTCAGCAGCATCTGTAAATCACTGGTATCAAATTAGAACCAAAAAAAAAATCACTTTTAAAGTTTATTTTTTTTGGGGGGGGGCTGATTTCTTACACCTATGGTGTCGAGGGGCTCTTTCTTTGATTTTGGCAGGTCACTAAAATCCCGAAAAATTAGCTGGTTTCAGCAGCATCTGTAAATCACTGGTATCAAATTAGAACCAAAAAAAAAAATCACTTTTAAAGTTTATTTTTGGGGGGGGGCTGATTTCTTACACCTATGGTGTCGAGGGGCTCTTTCTTTGATTTTGTTCGGTAATAGATAAGGTTAGTTTATGTGGGTGTCACTCAGGCCCGGACATACGGGGGCGACGGACCCCCCCCCCCCCCCCCCTCTTTGAAAAAAAAAGAAAGGAAAGGAAAGAAAAAGAAAGGAAATGAAAAAAAAAAAGAAGGGCTAAAAACACGAGTTAGAAGTGGACCAATCAAGGCGCTCACTTATCCGTATCAGGGGAAAAATACACGGGGGCTCGGGAATCAGCCCCCGAAATTGCCAAAAAGAGCCCCCGAAAGTCATAAAAGTAGCCCCCGAAATTTTTAAAGTATTTTTTTCCCTGATCCGTATATAGGACAAGGCCCTGGGGCAGCTAGCCATACTCCGATATTTGGGTCGTTTTCCGATTAGAACTAGCCCTAACTATCATTCCAGGATTTTGTTTCAGAACCTGAGACAAAGTCACCCAATCCCTTTAAGTTTCAAAAAGTAGACTTCATTGACCTGTACATAGGCTTAGGAACCGGGGGGTGCTTGGGGGCACAGCCCCCCCCCCCCCCCAAAAAAAAAAAATATATATATATATATATATATATATATTGGGGAGGCTCAGATATCATTGAGCCCCCCCCCCCCCCCCCCAATATTTCGGCCGGGCTCGGTTATCATGAGCCCCCCCTCCTCCCCAATATTTTGTTCGTGCTGAAGAGTTGAGGGAAGTGTATGCCGGAGATATTGACTTTGTAGCATTAACTCGGCAGCTGACAAACCTCCAAGACGTGTATGACGATGAAAGGAAACCTATCAAATACATTAAAACAATCTGTGAGATTTCCAACAACAGTCCAATCTATAAGAGATCATTCTCAGAGGTACACATTCTTCTTCTCATTTACCTTACCATCCCGGTCAGGCGCGCCGGAAGCAGTTTGGGATTGGGGGGGGGGGGCAAACATTCCAGGGGGCTCACCTTCCAGGGGCAGTGACGTAACGAGCAAAAACGTTTGGAAGGGGAGGGGGCAGAAGAAAAATCTGCATCACCACCACCACCAATTGGCGTTTTGTGAGTTAAAGACCGTCACCACTACTGGGCCAGAAGAGATTAGACCACACAGAGAGCCATCGAGGTAACTGTGACAGGTGGCTATCTCATTAACTCGGCTCTCATTTAACATAAGAACAAGAGGATCATGGGGGACCAACAGGCACCGATTGGGGAAGTTTTCTGTATAGAGGGAGCAAGTAGCTACAAGTATGGCAGTGTGCCTTTAAAACCTAATTATTCTCAAGTTGAATTAATAGAGTTCGTGTATCTTTAGGAGCTTACATGGGTAAAAAAAAGTGGGGAACTATGGGTTTGATTAATGAGGAATTTTGAGCTGTTCTCCCAGGCGAGTATTCCGTAGTTAAAATAAGGTAAGATTAGTGTAGAGTTCAAGGTAAACAAGACATGGATAGGAAATGTGATTTTAAGTTAGCCGATGGCACCTGTATTTCTCGATATAAGCTAGTATGCCAATTGCATAAATGAAAAGGTGGGTACATGGTACGGATGGATAGGTCTGCCTAGTTGTGCAATTACAGCGCAATTGTTCAACCGAGGGGTCTAAAAATAATATGAGAACATGTGGCAAATAAAGGTAAATCTTGGGCGGGCAAAAATACTGAATTTAAACATTTTTCATTACACATCTAGCATTACATGAAATGATATATTCTGTTGGTATCGTACCCCAACCCCGAACCCTTCCCCCGGCCCCCTCCATCCCCCACCGAGAAGAAAGTTTTAAAATATATATGTGTCCATTTTCGCTAAAAGTGACCATTATGACAGCAACACAAATTGCGATGGCCCTTAGACGGTATTCGTAGACTAGACACATATAATATAAAACGAAATCCTAAATTATGATGATGATGTGAATATAATGCTCCGTGATAAAAACAATAAATAACATATAAATAAATATAAAAACATAAATGAAAACTTGGGTGAATTCTAAATGAAAACAAACCTACACCATTAAACTTCAAGCTCACTCACACATGATATAGTGTGACACTGTCAGGGCTACTTATTATTTCAAGTCCATATACAAACGGCAACAGCTTCATTATTAAATGTAAGTTCTTCTCACGTAAATCATTGGTCTGGAAACAATTATTTGCCCATTGTTGTATATTGTATTACGTTTTCACTAACGATGAATTTACATTGTAATGCAATTTTCAGGTTTCCCGGGTTTATTTAGGACAATAGAAGATTGATATTGTTTAGTTGTTCGATAACATCACTCAGTTTGATTTGATTGGAGATATATCTCTTTCATGAAACTGTGTAAAGGCTATATAGTCTCAAACATACATACACCATTAAACTTCAAGCTCACTCACACATGATATATTGCGACACTTTCAGGGCTACTTATTATTGTAAGTCCAAACGGCAACAGCTTCATTATTAAATATAAGTTTTTCTTACTGAAATCATTGGTGTGGAAACAATTATTTGCCCATTGTTGTATACCATACAACATTTTCCTTAACGATGAATATACATTTTCACGAAAACCATACTTGTCATTTGTTACATTTGTTATATGATACTAAAGAAAATCGTTAGCTTATCGATAGGATAATGTGAAGTACTTGTCAAATTAAAGAACATCATTACGTGCTATTATTAATCGGACTAGACATTTAAAATGTATGAAAGACGTATACACTTTTGCCAACAAGCAAGTTTTTTAACAAAGAATCCAGAAATTGAACAACATTGCATAGTTTAGTCAGGACAGAGTACAAGATGCTTTCAAGCAGGCGCGCCGGAAGCAGTTTGGGATTGGGGGGGGCAAATATTCCAGGGGGCTCACCTTCCAGGGGCAGTGACGTAACGAGCAAAAACGTTTGGAGGGGGGGGCAGAAGAAAAATCTGCATCACCACCACCACCAATTGGCGGAGAAACCAGGGAGCAGAGCCCCCGGAAGCTCTGGCCTTTTGGGCATTTAATTACGGTCAGATGAGCATCCAGGGCACCGCCTTATGGCCCTTGTTGGGGTCCAGGGGGTAGAGCCCCCGGAAGCTTGTTTTTTTTAGGTATTTAATAACGGTCAGATGAGCATATAGGGGACCGCCTAGAGGGCCCTTGCTGGGGTCCGGGGGCGGAGCCCCCGGAAGCTCGGGAATTTTGATACCTCATTATTTTGTGACAGAGACAGGTCACTTATTTTTTCTCTCTCTCTTTCTTTCTTTTTCTCTTTAACAATTTTTTTCAAAAAGTGAGGGGGGATCGAGCCCCTGAGCCCGGCCGTTCTGCAGACCCTGGCATACAGGCTTATAAATAAGCATATCTTCGCCCAACTGTAAATTTGGGAATTTCTAATTTCTAACAAACGCTATAAAGGTATGACTTACAAAAAAATTGAGAAAAAATACGGGAAAATCATGTCATTTCAGCAACATTTGTAAATCACTGGTATCGAATAAAAATTACCCCCCCCCCCCCCCCCCATCAGTACGCCAGCGTTCAGGGGCTCATGAGCTTCTCACCCCTATAACAAAACACAGACACGCTTTCCCATTCTCTCACAATATGTCCACGATATGCGCGCGCTATTATAAAAACCTCCATTGATAAATATAGGTAGCATGCGCAATGTTTAGGAAATTTAATTCCTGTTAACTTTCCTTTTCTTTGAATAGAATTTTATAAGTCATTTAATTCAGGTTTTCATTATTGTTATGTTCTTTGGGGTTAAAAATACAAACCATCTTTACTCCTTTATTCTTTTTTTTTTTGAGGGGGGGGGGGCGTTTGGGGGGGGGCAAAAATCCGTTTTGCCCCCCCCCCCCCCCCCCCCCACTTCCGGCGCCTATGATCCCGGTTACAACGGCAACTTGCGAGAGGACATTCTTTGTCTTGAAAGGGATCAAAACTTATCTGATAAGTACAATGACCCAAAGAAAGCTCAACCAAAGCTTAATATTACTCATATATAAATCTCGTACAGATAAACTGGACTTGAAAAATATTGCCCAAAACTTTGTTTCCAGGAACACTAGAAGACAAAACATCTTTGGCACATTTGTTTGAGGCTGCATGTGCACCTCAAAAGAAGAAAAGTCTGAAATTTTTCGCCGCGGTGACATAGACGAGGAACAAAGATTTTATTTCCAGGTGCAAATTAAAGACAAAGGAGGATCTCAGAATTATATTTTTTGGGTGGTGCCACATTTCAATTTTTAAATATGTCCGTTTATAGGCATTACAATAAAAGTTTTGTTTTTTTCACGTTCCTGGGTATTATTTTTTCCAAAGGTGTTAAATGTGTGTTATTTTTACACCTAGTACTTTGTCTTACTTATTAAAAAAAATAAACTGAATATCTTACAATTCAACGATTTCTTCAACTAGGCCTACTTTTATTAATTTCTTCAACTGCTTAAAATTAAGGCTACAAATGAATTGTTACTGTAGAGCTGTAGTGTGAACAGGCTACTTAGTAATTCACATTTATAGATTGGTGCACATCATTATGCTTGATCATCCTCTCCTATCTGTTTGTTGTCATTCCTCTGTTAGTCATCCTTTATTTGCTACCTATGATATCTGAATATTTATTATTTCCTTTTATTATATAAATGAACATGTAAATACCTATATATGCAAAATAGAGGTTTAAAGTTGTAAAGCCCAGGGCAGGTCAACACACGCAATCATGAAATAAGGGTGTCTTAAGTGTCTCTGTAAGTTTAGAACCACGCCCTGTGCCTACCCGCTCAGGCCACCCTACATTAAGGGGCGTCGCTAAAGGGGGGGGGTGTGAGGTTGAAGCCGGTGGGATTTTTTTTAATGTCGGTCGGCCAGCAATTTTGTCCCCTTCGAACTGTGACTTTTTATCGGACAAAGAAACATTTTAGAAAATTCAGACAATGATTTAGAGTCGGTACAATGAATCGTCTTCTTTTTCTAATAATTTAATGAAACGTCCAAGCTCCCGCGCTTCGCGCGAGAGTGGAAAACTGAATTCAGACAATTAGGGTTAAGAGTAGAGAACGGTATACAACAAATCGTCTTCTTTCTATAATAATTTAATGAAACGTCTAAGCTACCGCGCTTCGCGCGGGAGGCCTTTCACCCACCCCCTAGCCCACCAAGGAAGCGCTTTGCGTGCTCTTTAAGTGATTCGCTTGCTCAATACCGCCCCTCCCTTAAATAAGATCCTACCTACGCGCCTGCATTAAAATATATAGCTATGATGCTTAATAAGTTGACGAAATAATTTTTATATTTATGTCGTCGACGAAAATGACCATTTGCGCATAACAATTTAGCCTTTGGCCTCGGGTTTATAGGGTTACATTTGTAGATATTGGGACATTTAATTTTGTCGGTAATTGGTGGCTTGTTTTGTCGGTAATCGTTGGCCTCTATACCCCCCCCCCCCCCCCCCCCCCCCCCCCCACTGAAAAAGGTCTAGCAACGCCCCTGACGACACATCAGGCCTATACTTGCGTTTTGTGAGAGGCTCAAGTATCCGGGCCAGCTATTTATAGTTCAGTAATTTTTGAAGAAAAACAAAACGAGTACTCGCTCTCCAATCGTATTGGTTATTTGGGAATTTCGAATGTCATCAAATATGTTATTTTCCTTTTAACACAATGATTGTTTTGCGACTCAATTCAGGCCTGACTAAATATAATTTTTACGTAAGGCAACAGACAAGTAATTTGGTCATATACCTGATTAACATTTGAAGATTTCCTACACTAATGCCTGGCCGTGCGTAACCCATATTTGAACTCTAAGTTGCACCTGAAATTGCAACATGTGCATTATAAGCTCAAAATGCTATCTTTCATACAAATACACCAAAAAAAAAATCCCAAAAGCTTGAATGCATACTATTTCACAAGATGTAATTAAACAATATGAATGATATTAATGATACACTTACATGTACATCAGGCGCGTACGCAGGGGGGGAGGGGGGTTTGGGGGTTAACCCCCCCCCCCCCCCCCCCCTTTGGTAGTTTTTGTGTGTAAACCCCCCTCAAACCCCCTTTTCGGATATTTTTTTTTTTATTAAAAAAAAAAAAAAAAAAAAATTCCCATGGCCGACCTAAGAAAGGTGACCTAACCCCCCCCCCCCCCCCCAAAGGAACAAAATATCAAATTTCCAAATTTCGAGACCAAAAAAAAAAATGTCCTCTGCAACTGATATCCCCCTTCTTTTCTTTTCTTCCCTTTATCTCGTCTTTCCCCTTTTTTATTTCCCTTCTCTTCCTTCTCTCTTTCTTTTTGCTGGGGGGGGGGGGGGCAACAGCCTGGGAGGCAAAGCCCTTTCGCCCCCCCCCCCCCAGATCTTCTTCTTTCCCCTTTTTCTTCTTCTTCTTCCTTTCCCTTTGTCTCCTCTTTCCTCTTGTTTTGCGGGGGGGCAACAGCATGGGCGGCAAGGCCCTGTCGGACCCCTTCTTCCTTTCCTCTTCTCTCTTCTTTCCCTTTCCCTTATTTTCCTTCCTTCTCTCTCTCTCTCTCTCTCTCTCTTTTGCTGAGGGGGGGGTGGCGAAGGCCTTTCGGCCCCGATCTCCTTTGTTCCCCCCTTTTCTTTTCTTCTTCCTCTTCTTCCTTTCCCTTACTCTCCGCTTTACCTTCTCTCTCTCTCTCTCTTCATTTTTTTGTTGGCGGTTGGGGGTCAAGGCCCCCCCCCCCCCCCTTGATCCGCACCGGGAAGACCTGTAGTGTCATCCCTAGCTAGCTGGCAAAGCTGAATATGGGTTATCCAGTCGTTTCATTCATTATATTTATACTTGTATTGAATGTGTATACGTGTGGACTAGAGTACGGACATTCGGTGCGGCAGGCGGACTATTGGTGCGAGACCTCTTCCGCACAGATTGTCCGTCGGACATTTGAGGCGCGCACGGAATGTCCGACACGGACATTCTGCGCGGATAAAATCCGCACCGATCGTCCGCTCTCGATCGATCTCTAATAGGCGGACGATCGGTGCGGGTAACATTCTACGCAGTCACACCGGCATGTCAGGTGGCAGCACGCTGCGTGGAATCTTTTGAGTATGGATGAAAACAATTATATTGACATCTTGGATACAAGCTTATTGCGATTGTTGCGACATCGTCTCATCTGTATTTTGCTGTATATATTTCTTCTACATGTATTTTGGACAGTAACATTTCATCGATTGCTGCTCGTTCTATCTCGCATCACTCTAGGGGGGTGCTAAATGTACTTTACTAAGGTCACGAATGTTTATCAACATTGTATATACTTAACATTTCAAGCATTCCTTTCGTTAGCACTTTCCGTTCAGCCAGCTTCAATAACAATAACATTCTACAGCTGCACATTCTAAACATTCTCTTAGTTTATTTCATCCATGGAACCACCCAGCAACAAGAGTGTTATTTTAGTTACTCCAATCGGATCGCACCTTATTGTTTTAATAAGCCAATCATCACATCTAGACCTATAGAGCATTTGGAAAAGTCTCCACACACTTATTTCACTCACTTCTCCTATCTTCAGTTTCTACAATCGGACGTGTTTTATAGGACGATTGCAGATTATACAACAAGCGTTATCTCATTGGTTTTTCACATTAATAGTGAGCTTCATCATCATCGTTTTATTTTGAGGACTCCATCGCAAATTAGATTTATGTCTTCAAGTTAATTTCGGAAAGTGTGAACTGTATTGGTTGTGTGCCTTCATCATATTCGCGTTTCGCTAGTCGCGCTTCACGTGATGATTCATCATTTCGCTATATATCGCACCATTCTTCCGCTTCCTGATTCATTTTCCAGTTTCGTTCCACACTCAAGATATCAGCTCGGATAATTATTAATAACGGTAAGAATACTCATTTAGTTTATCCACAACATTTATTCCTACACCTTCCTAGCTATAATAATTGCCCCTTTTGTTCCTTTCTAATGAGAAGCTCTTTCAAATATGAACTGTTCATTTAAACACCATGCCCTTTTAAACTTCATAGACTTGAAGTTGAATTAGTTGCCCTTTGTTCAAGAATATAAAGGATCAAATCATCAAACAATGAAGGAGTTTCCAAACTCAAGCCAGCTGTATTTACATTACCAAATATCATTAATGTTCAAAAGTGGGGTTATCGCTTTCACTATGCTATATAACAAGATTTGTTTTTATTACCCCTCATCTCCTCCAGGCCGATATACAATGTTGTTGTTTTAGTTGTTAGGCGTGTAACGTATTAACCAAAATTAAAAGGAAGCAGAAGAAAGAAGAAAAAAATCTACGCTTTTCAACTTCCGCAAATTGCGGTTCTCGATAGGCTGTCAACATAAAATCGTTGGCCGTTTTTTTATGTATTTTCTGTACTTGCGGAAGCTTCAGGTTCAACATAATTAATTTTCCTTTTTTATTATCAGCTCCAAAACACCATTCATAAGCTTTATAACGTTCACCCCGATAGGTCGCACTCTCACCTTACTCTTGGATTATATCTTTGACTTTGTTTCTCATATGGAAATTGGGTTGTTCTTTTTGAAGTTTTTTGTTTTGGATTTATGTGACCACTTTTGGAATAGGGATTTCTCGTACTGAGGTAAGCAAACACTGTGGGCTTTTCATTTCATTTCATTTCACTTCATTATAATTAGCTGCACGATACGCGCTATTCAAATTTCGCGCCTTTTTTCGAAAGCCAATCATGGCGGCTCACGCCTCCGAGCCGGAAAGATCCATGATGAGCGAGGATGAAATAGTATTTCAAACTGTGCAAAGCAGGAATCCTGCAAAAAGGCAACGTGAGAGAAGCTCTACTAATATAGAGAACTTAAAACACGCCTCAGAATCATACTCTTCGAACACCACTTTCCATACCACTTCCCCAAACCCAAACCCAAAGGGCTTTAACATTTTCATAACCCCAATAGATAGGACAAAATCTTTGAACAATGTTAATCCCATACAAATAGCCAAGGCAATTAGGGAAGTTTGCGTGAACCCTGTAGATTTTATCAAAACCACTAATACGGGACTCTTAATCAAGTGTAAAAATACCAAGCAGGTGAAGGCTATCTCAGAGATTAACAAAATAGGAAGTGTTGATGTAAAAGTCAGTGAGGGAAACAATGGAGCAAAGGGAGTCATTTATGATATCCCACTGGAAATGAAGGAAGAGGAAATTCTTAATGAATTGAAAACTCAGAATGTGATTGGGGTAAAGAGGATGGTGAGAAGAGTCCGAACAGATGAAACAATAGAAGGAAAGCGCCAAATCTCTCAAATTCCCATGCGCTGCGTTATTCTAACCTTCAGTAAAGTCACCATCCCCCCTGAAATCCACTTATGTTTCCAAATCAAGCGCGTAAAACAATATGTCCCACCTGTAATTAGATGTTATCAATGCCAAAGATTCGGACACAATGCTTCACAATGTAATTCCCAAAAAAGATGCGTCCGATGTGGAGAAAACCACTCTTTCGATGAGTGTAAAAAAAAAGAAGAACGAAAGTGCGTAAATTGCGGGGAAAACCACTCTGCAGCCTACAGCGGCTGCGCACAAGCAAAAAAGGCAAAGCAAGTGCAGCAGATACGGTATGCAAAGGGGCTATCATACGCAGAAGCAACTCAGTCCTGGCAGCAACAAAATAAAAAAGTATCAAATCCACAGCCTATTCAACAGAAAAATAAAGCCAACAAAACATTGAGTAAGGAAACAGAAAAACAAACAAACGAAATTCCAGTGCAGAATGTTGGTAAACCTAATAGTACTTACGCACAAGCAGCTGTTCCTTCATTCCTGACCAGAGCAAACACCACCCCACAATTTCAAAACCAGGTTATTCGTCAGGAAAAACAGAGTAAAGAGACCATTAATAATCAAGGAACGTCAAATGAAACACCACAAGGCACTCCACCTATGACCAACTTCATAGCCTCGGCTATAGTGATGAACAAATTATAGATTTTATTTGCCAACTAATTTTTAAATTCACAGAAGGTAGAACGGAAAAAGAATTGAATACTCTTGTTTGCGTTGCAGCCAAAAGGGCGCTGCAACAAAATAGTACATATGATAGAACAAATGATAGTGATTAATTTACTCATGTCACTTTCCATTTTACACTGGAACGCCCAGGGACTCTTAGGGCACGGCAATGAATTATTAAATTATTTAAACTTAACACAAGGATTTTAAATATGATATTATTTGCATACAGGAGACCTGGTTTCATAATAACATTATTTTGAATATTCCAGAATATACATGCTTTCCTAGAAACAGACAAAATAATATTAGAGGAGGCTGTGCTATATATGTTCATGATAGGATTAAGTACGAGGGTCCTTTCACAGATGCAAACTTAGAATTACAGCAAATGAATGTTTACATAGGGGGGAAAAAATTGTCAATCATTAATTATTATAACCCTTGTAATAAACTGAATGAAAATATTATGAATAAGTTAATGGAAAATGTATCTAACAATGAAAACGTCCTTATAATGGGAGATTTTAATGCTCACAATGTTTTATGGGGCAGCGAGAAAACAGACAAAAACGTGAAGTAATAGAACATTTTTTGAATAAGAACAGTTTGATTATTTTGAACAATGGAGAGGGGACCAGATTAGACCCACGAACGGGGAAAACATCATGTCTGGATCTAAGTATCACATCTCCTTCTTTAGCGTGTAAGTCTACATGGGGAGTCATGCGGAGTACTTTTGGTAGTGACCACTTCCCAATCTCTCTCCAAGTGTCTCTCGAAAAAAGTACAGATCCGCATAGAGCAAATGCAGGTATGCCTAATGGAAATGTGGTAGAAAAGCCTTTTTCTTTTAAGAATATAAACTGGTCTAACTTTGCAAAGAAATGTGAAGAAGTATTAAATGGGCAGATTACATTAAAAAACACAAATGTAAAGGAAATGTACACCCAATTTATGGAGTACTTAAAAGAAGTTATAAAGGAAGCTGTTCCCAAAAGAGTAAAAAGAAACAAAACCCGGTCCCATGGTGGACAAAAGAATGTTCTGCTAAAATTAAAGAAAGAAATAAAGCGAGTAACAAGCTCTCTAAAGGTAGAATGATAACGCTGGAGAATATAGATGATTATTGTAACAAGAAAACAATGGCACAACGAGCTCTCCGCCAAGCAGAACAAAAATATTGGCAAGCCTTTTGCACGAAACTGGACCGTTACATGCCTGAGTCAAAAATCTGGACCTGCATAAAACGACTAAATGGTGTTCCAGGGGCGAGGTCAAAAAATATGTCATCATTGACAGAAAATGACAAAGAAATAACTCGGGAGGATGAAAAGGTGGATGTTTTTGGACGCTACTTTCAATCTTTAGGAATGAGAGAAGATAGGGTAAATGAACAGTATTTAGCTTTAGTAAAGAATAGCATGAATATTCAGGAGAGTGTTATCAATGAACCCTTTTTACTCATTGAATTAGAAAAGGCAGTACAGTCAAAAAAGCGGACTGCCCCTGGTCAAGATAACATTCCTTATGAGGTGTATGAAAACTTTCCTAAAGAAACTAAAAAGGTTATGTTAGATATAATAAACAGGATTTGGGGAACAGGGGAAATACCCCTCCCACTGAAGCACTCTATTTTGATACCAATTTTGAAACCTGGAAAAGATCCCCGGAAAGCGTCATCATATAGACCCATTTCACTCACATCATGCTTCGCCAAAATAATCGAGCGTATGATCAAAGAAAGATTACAATGGTATGTAGAAAAACACGAGTTACTACCTAATTTTATTAGCGGGTTTAGAAAAGGGCGGAGTGCCATAGACAACATAGTTCTCCTAGAAAACGATATTCAGAAAAGTATCAATTGTAATGAACACATTAATAGCTGTGTTCCTAGATATTGAGAAAGCTTATGATAAATTATGGATAAATGGACTACTATTCAAACTCGCCCAAAAAGGAATAGAAGGAAATTTGTTACAATATCTACAAAATTATTTGACAGGACGTACCTTTCAGGTAAGAATTAATAATACTGAATCAAAAACATATGATATGCATAATGGACTCCCACAAGGAAGTATTTTGAGTCCACTGCTATTTAATTTAATGATTAGTGATATCCCTACAGATCCTTCAGTGCCTTTAGCTGTATATGCTGATGATTTTGTCATATGGGCATCAGGTAGGGATATCCTTCAAATATCAAGCAAACTTCAGGAATACCTGAATAGGCTCCAGACTTGGTTTCGCAGATGGGGATTTCGGCTTTCGGCTGATAAGACAGTCCCTATATTTTTTACAAAAAGTACAATGAATCTCTCACCACCGCAAGTAGAATTATACGGGAATAAAGTGCCCTTCCAGAATACTCATCATTTTCTGGGGGTAACTTTTGATAGGAAATTGACCTGGAAGCCACACGTGGAAAATGTTGTAAAGAGATGTAAAAGAAAATTGAATATCCTAAGATGTTTAACGGGAACTAAATGGGGGAGCTCTTCTAAATCCCTCGTAAAGGTTTACAGGGCATTCATAAGATCCTTACTCGACTATGGATGTGAGGCTTACGATAGCGCTACTACCACCACAAAAAAGGCACTTGATTCGGTGCAATACCAGGCGCTACGGATTTGTGCGGGAGGACTACCTCTCACTTCCCTACAATCATTACAAGTGGAAATGGGAGAATTTCCCTTGGATCTAAGGAGACAAATTGTGTCAAGTAAATATAGACAAAGTATCGAAAGATCCCCAAACCACCCATTATCACAAAACATAGGGCCATGTTGGCAATTTGATTATCTAAAGGGAAAAGACTTTCTTAGTAAACCTTTCGGGTATATAGAACCCAGAGTAAACTAAAAAACTTCATGACAGAAACTGCCGTACCATCCCCATTCCCGCCATGGCTTTTTGAACCCCCACTGGTTTCGACCGAGTTGAGCTCTCGGATTTCAAAAGCCGACCATCCGAATGAACTACAGCAACAAAGCTTAGAATTGATTAATTCAAAATGGTCGAACCAGTTGCATATATATACAGATGGATCTAAGTTTCCGGAGAAGGGCCAATGCTCGGCTGCTTTCTATATCCCACACTTTTCTGTACACCAATGTAAAAGATTAGCGAATTTTACCTCATCGTATAGAGCCGAGTTGGCTGCCATTGTTCTTGCCCTTCAATGGATCGAAGAAACAAACATCTATCACTATGAACATGACTGACAATGAGAGCGGACAAAATATACAGTTCCTCAGGTAGACAAAGGAACATCCCTTCACAGCTATTATGTAAAAAGGTGAATATGCATGTGACACCTGTTCTACACATTTTTACATAATAGCAGTGAAGGGATGTTCCTTTGTCTACCTGAGGAACTGTATATTTTGTCCGCTCTCATTGTCAGTCATGTTCATAGTGTATACAGGTGCAGTCATTTTTAGCGACTGCTTAAGTGCCCTCACAGCCTTGAAACATTTTAGTGACGAATCTTTTGTCACAGAAATATTTATAATAACGACCCGATTGAAATATAGAGGGATCGAAATCGCTTTGGAATGGATTCCAGGCCACTGTGGGATAGTGGGAAATGAAAAGGCAGACTTCTACGCAAAAAAGGCTCTAACTCAGGAAATTGAAATGCATAATAAATTGACGTTATTTGAAAAGACAAGTTTAATTTTGTACAGTTCAAAGTTACTTTGGCAAGAAAGGTGGAATGATACCCAATCGGCATTAAAAATCCTTCAGCCAAATGTTATCTCACAATATACTTGTAAATTGGGAAGAAAAACTGAAACTATTCTTAGGCGACTACGCCTGGGAGTGTCTGGACTCGACCAAGACCTCCTACGTTTGGGCATCCACTCCACAGGTTTCTGTGACAGCTGTCCAACATTAGAAACGATCAGACATTTTCTGATAGAATGTCCAAAGTATATAATAGAGAGGGCCATGTTAATGTCAGAAGTTAATATTTCCAAGGAAGAGGACATTATGATATGTTTACGAGAAAGTGACTCTCGTGTACAAATGGCAATTGCTCGCTTCGTTTTTAGAACGAAGCGATTATGTAAAAAGTAAAATCAAAAAGAGATGAAAAACAGAAACCACAATCAATTTGAGCTGAATAGAAGAGAAAATAGGTATTTTGTGTATAACCTTATAGGCCCGGTATTAGTGTATTGATTATTTGAAGTTTTGATCGTATAGACCTATACCTTATTTAGGCATCTTTTAAAAAATAAAAATAAAACAAACAAATAATTGAAACAATTTATCATTATTTATTGGACCAATCGGAAAACATATCTTAATACTACACACATCTTTAGGGAAGTGGAAAGGAGAGAGAGAGAGAAGGATACAATCTGCTGGCCAGGGTGACAAAAGAAAGCATGTCACCCCCCTTTGAATGATTATAGTAGTTAAAAGTCATGCACTATATAAATAATCTCATGAACTAACTCATATAAACTAATAAAGCCCACAAGTGTTTTGCTTATGCAGTTGTTTTTCTCCTAATAAATAAATAAACCCTCGCATACAGGTACACGACGCCCCTTTGTCTATGCCAGAGTGACCTAGGTTGAGTTTATCAACCGAGAAGCGTACGGCGTAACGTAACTCGCTGGGCTGGTAAGAAGGCATCATAGAAAGGACAGGGCCAGCGTGAGTTGGAACTGTGTGCGGATCGTGGTTTAATTTGAAATAATTTTTTGTTTTTAATTTTTTTTTGTGGAATATGACTAATATTATATTAAAATGAGATTGGAAAAGGAAAGAAAAAATAATAATTTTACCAAGACACTAAAAGAAAGAGATGCGATGAAATTGGCAACAATAGTCAATTTTGACTAATAGCCATTATAAAACCAAACGAACAACAACAACATTTAGAGATTCCTTACATTTTGGAAGAGATCAAACATTTTGACTTAGATCTAGATCTATCTAGTCACTAGTAACCGCTAAATGACATGCAAGTAGGGTAAACTTGGAGGGTTCAAAGATGTTCACTGACCTAAATGCCCATATCCTAAGCAGTGAATCTGACAGCCAGGTAAGTTGGCAACTTCATTTTTTTTTTATCGCCACCGGCGTCTGTCCGAGGAACGGACCTTCGGCTTCGCCTTCGCCAGAGCTACACCTCCAGACAGCTCAGGCCAGGTGCGTCGGCTTAGTATGCATGCCATGGCCATGGTATGCAAATACGGCAACCCTAGCTAGGCCCCTGGCACTGGCGGTATCTGCACGACACGCGCTAGTAATGAAAAATATGTGATAAAATTCTATATCATGAATATTCATATTTGCTGTGCCGCTACCGCCATGCCTAGTCTACTTTCTCTTCGCCATGTTAAATTGACGATACAACATTAGAGAGGCCAATACCAAAATCTAACTTTTTAATTAGAAATCTACTCGTTTAGAATAGAAGGGTGTATTTTTTTAACTAAGAGTAAGACAACTCACCCATCTGCCGACTCCAGTGTCATAAAATAGAAGATATCCAGCTCCAAAGTTGGGCGTTCCTTCTACGCTAATCCGTCCGTAGAGGCTTGAAACAATCATATTTCATGTCGCGAAATTACGTTCATTATTACACAGGCCCGAGGGGATGGGCGTGTCATTGCCCGGACAAAGTCCACAATTACGTTTAAAAACTTCGCGCTGAGAGTACATTCACTCGTCAGCGGCTAGCCTTGAATCGGTCGCACATGTACATGTACACACCGACACAGGCAAGCCCCAATCCAAGCTGAATTTGAAATCAAGCCATCAATGTGCGAACGACTACTACGAGCCGAAGGTTGAAAAATTATGTACATATAAAAATTGGCAGGAAAGAACTAGATCTAGATCTAATTCATTAATATTTACCTTAGATTTGTATTCCAATAACTTGATTTCCTCATGAGTATTCTTTATGATTTCAGTCAGAGATCTACTGTACAATCAACAAGAACGACCTCCAAAATCCAGCGTCATGTTCGTCTGCTACCACAATTATTGGATTCAAATACGTTGAATTCTGCAAGATCGCCAAAAAATGGTGAAAGACTGTTACAGATCCGTGATTATAGTTATGTTGTGGAGTGTATAATTGTATTTTTGTTATATATTTTATTCAATAGATATTTTTATTTTGTTTTTTTCTTTCTGGCAATTTTCTGAATTGGACGACGAGCGTACAAAATCATAGGCGAAGAAGCCTTACGCCCGGGGTATTGGCATCCCTAACAACATGGATGAATCGTCGGGTTAGGATGGAGAATCGCCTTTTTCGCATTGGAGACTTTTTCAAATTATAATTTTAAATGGTTGGAAAGATGCCCAGAGTAGTCGAAAAAGATTGTAGACTAAGTCAAAATTGTAATTTACTACCTCTTTACGTTTCGAAAAAATGTGACCCAACCCGCTGTTTAAATCGTTTTCTTGTCAGAGCTCCCTGGAGTTACCCTTCACGTAGAACTTTACGCAATGCCGTGCGGTTCACTGAACTATGTGTCCTCTGACATCCGCGCCTCCATTGAGAATAGACTGAGCAAATCGTGAGGGGCCCGTCCGGGCACCATCCGGAGCCGCATGAGCCCTGGATCCGTTGCACTAAGGCATTTACAGTGCACCTAAGGCTTTCTACAGCTTAACAGTAAGATGAGAAACGCCAGGAGAATTGGGAGCAGCCAACTCAGCACCACGGCGCCCCATACGGCTGGTGAACAGTGTCCCGGCGGCCGTAGGAACTGTACGGGAGCCGGCCGAAAATTCCAAAATGTCTGTTTTTACTAGCCGTACGGGCCCCAGAGTGCATAAGTGAAAGCCCCATTAGGAGGCTGTGGTAATTTAGACACCATGGACAACTCTCAATTTTGTTATAAAAAATTATAGTGTTCTCTTACTTTAAAAATAATAATATAATGATAATTTTAATCTATTTTTAAAGTGCCATATCCATTTCGCATAAATACTCAAGGCGCTGAGAGTATACATGAGTTTGTTGCAAAGCATTAACATGTAGAGGCTATGATATCTTTGAACCTTGCTTTTAAAAGGGAGACTTCTTTCTGGTGACGGAAGCATGTGATTCTGATGGGAGCTTTATCTTACATCACTTCTTGACACAGTATCTGAAATGTAAGTTATTGCATGCATCATTTATATATTTAAAACGTGTTATACATGTATATACTGTTTGGTTGATATATTCATCGTTGTATGATGGATTTAAGATGAATCATATGATTGCCCAGCAAGTTGATTACAAACTCTACTTCCAAAGAGCATCAAGTTGAAAATTCCACCCTACCCCCCCCCCAAAAAAAAGGGTGATACACAAAATGTTGTTGTCAAAGACTCTTACATTTTCTGCTATGGCAGTGTGGTCTCGGGTAGTTCAGTGAGTATAATAGAAAAAAGGGCTTTTCAGGGAACTAAAGGGTTAAAAGAAATATATTATTAGTCAACTCTGTGTTATGACATATTTTTTTTTTGTATGATAACTTCATGGTATGTTGTTCCAGTTGCATGTGCCTTCTCCATTTCAGATCTACCCATAAAAGCTGAGTCTCATTGCTTTGAGACTTACAAGTACCAGCTTATGTATAAAGTATGTACATGTACAGAGGCAAAGATGTTATCTCATTTTTATCAGCAACAGTGCCATTAAAAAATTGAATTACTGCTAATTTTTATAATCAACTTTTATCTATTTTGATTTACAGCTAGCAGCAGAGTTGTCTTCCTTGGCCTGGCGCAGTCATTCAGTCACTACAATGCAGTGGCACAAAAATTGGTGGAGTAGTTATCAGAATTAGGTGACACTGACAGAAAACAATTGTAATAATAGGAGTTTATGAAATAGTAGTGTTGGAGTACAAATCGATCACAATGCACTCAGCCTTTTTATCCTGCCAGACTTATGTCTTGAAAGTTTTATAAAGACAGTAACGTTGCACAATTGCACATGCTTAACTGAAATATGATGTAGGTTTACCCAATAATTTTCATTATTTTTGGACATCCACGTTAACTAATTATTTTACCTTGGTGCTTCATGAGTACCTTGCATGTAATTTCATTTTTTATTTTTTACTGAAATATGATAACTCTATGGGAAATAAAATTGCCAGAAATTAATTAACTGAACATTTTATGAAATTGTAAGATGACTTGTAAAGCATTCATTTCCATTCTAAATTAAATTGTCATTTGTGGAAATGAAAGGGAAAGCCTATGTTGCTAATTACATCTCATGGTTTATTCATCAGGGTGTGAATTTAATGGCAGCCAGAACTTCAGGACAGCTGGACTTCATCAGTGGCTTACAGTATTCATTTCCATTGATGAGAGAAGAAGGGTCATCAGTTCAATCTAGCAGCCAAGACACTATTCTTCAAGACTGCATAATGTAAGAAAGTAATTTTTGTTAAGTCATATATATATTCTATAGCTGTAATCTTTTTTAATACACCTCTCATAACTGAAATCTCTTTTGTAACTGCATTATTATCGACTTAATTGCTATCATTGACAAACCCCTCTCCTTGTCAGTTTCAAAGGTGTACAATTGGTCATGACACAAATTTTGGTGTTGTAGTAAATATATGCCTGTGTATCAGGAAAAGGCAAAAGTGAAATGTTGTCAAAGAAGGTGTAGTCACTATGGTGACAGTCATGTAGCTGATGGACTTGTCTCTCAACACATAATTTGACCCAAATTTATCAATTTCAGATTTGACAAAAGTAAACAGATGTCATTGAATAATATTAACAGTTTGTTAATCTGAAAGTTACCTGGAAGTCTGATGGAAATGAAATTAAAACTTTTTAGATTTAGGATCACATTAAAATACAAGCAAGTCTCAAGCTTCATTATCTTTCCATTTTTGCAGCTCAAAGTCTTTACATCCTCTCTACAAACAACTACAAAGATATATTGGGAAAGAGACTGGTACGCAAACCTATGATGGAACTCTTCTCATGATTGATGACCTCAGTATTCTACATAGTCTAGGAGTTGAGACCAGTCAAATAGCAAACTTCATGCAGTACTGCCAAGTAAGCAAACCATAGGGTTCTACATAGTCTAGGAGTTGAGACCAGTTTAAATAGCAAACTTCATGACACTATGAACATGACAGACAATGAAAGCGGACAAAATATACAGTTCCTCAGGAAAACAAAGGAACATCCCTTCACTGCTATTATGTAAAAATGTGTAGAACAGGTGAATATGCATGTGACAACCTGTTCTACACATTTTTACATAATAGCAGTGAAGGGCTGTCCTTTGTCTACCTGAGGAACTGTATATTTTGTCCGCTTTCATTGTCTGTCATGTTCATAGTGTGAAGTACTGCCAAGTAAGCAAACCATAGGGTTCTACATAGTCTAGGAG